>JAJOZX010008097.1:130000-197433 GCA_023014485.1 Bathynomus jamesi | reverse complement strand
TCATTCTCTCATTCTTTGGAATATTTGGGATTTAGAAGGGAGCAGGACGAAGGTGGAGCGAGTTGAAAATGAAGAGAACGCGATATACAGAATAAATTTCACGCCCCCCCCCCCCCACCAATCACCAACCCCCTCCCAAAAGCTTCTCTTTCTCTCCTTCCTTCCTTCCTCCCTCCCTCCTTCCCTCCCTCCCTCCTTTATTCTGCTTTCGATAGTATTAAAAATTTTTAGGATCGTTTTTTACAAGTTTTTTTTTTTTTTTTTCTTCTAAGTGAACGTTATGTCGTCCAAGTTTTCCGTTTTTTGGAGAGAAAAAGATGAAGACTTTTTTAAAAAAGAGAGACAATTTTATTCTGTAACATGAAAATATAGAAGACAATAAAGAAAACAAATGGGAGCGAAAACTTTTTTTTTCTCCCTATAGACCAATTTCACAATGACGCGTTCGATCCGAGTGCCGCTATACTTTCAAACTCATTGAGTGTCAAATGCGTGTGGTACGGAAAACTTCTGAACTGGCACTTGCTAGATGATCATTTTTAGTGTCTATGAAGACGAAGAAACTCTCCTGGATCATATTGGCGCTTCATCTCAAATAATTCTTCTCGTTCCAACCTTTTGAGTTCATCAAAAGAAATTTTAAATTTCTAAAATTTATCCTTTCCTTGGAAAAAAAAGTGTGTGTGTATATATATATATATATATATATATATATTATATATATATAATATATTATATTATATATATATACTGTATATGAAAATTATTTCACGAAAGTAACACGTGAATAATACTTATGATGAAAATAACCATGAAGGAAAGAGGAAACACTGAGTATTCCTGGGGATATGTCATTAGACGAAAGCGCTTGAGCACCACTGTGTGTTTTCTCTTTCCTCCGTGGTTATTTTCATCATATATATATATATATATATATATATATATATATATATATATATATATATATATATATATATATATATATATGTATATATATATAGTTGTAAAACATGAAGGGATTCTGCAAATTAAAATTTTTATATATATATATATATATATATCCGCTTTTCCTTCTGCTCTTTGTATGGACTCGTCTATTGTGCGGAAATCGTTCGTCCTCGAGACAAAATTGGCATTAGCATGGTAAAGAGAGAAGTTTTAATGAAGTTAAATCCATTCTTCAAAAAATGCCATGTTTGCCGAGCGCTTTCGAAATCTGTGCGTCTCTTCACGGCTTTTAAGTTCTCGCAGAAAGGAGAATCGGGTTCTTTCCGCTCGTGTCGTTAACGGTTCACGGTTGGTGGTAAAGGTTATATTGACGTTGTGTTGACGGCTTCAACGGTTACTGAAGTTGTGTTGACGAGTTTCAATGGCTACGTCGATAGAGATTGGAGTTTGGAGATCGAAGGTTGATAGGTTTAGAGAGAGAGAGAGAGAGAAGAGAGAGAGAGAGAGAGAGAGAGAGAGAGAGAGAGAGAGAGAGAGAATGAAATTTTTTAACTTTTTAACTTTTTAACTTTGAAATATAAAAGGATCATTCTGACAAATACAACATCCGAAACGTTTCAAATGGATTTGAATTAATTTTCAACTTTTGAAACGTTTCCTTTTGAAATTAACGTGAATAGATTTTCGTAACTATTTTAACATTCGTAGTAACGTCCGTAGATTGTTACATCCAAATTTATTCTTTACTTCAACAAAAGATATCATTCAGAGTAACATATATATATATATATATATATATATATATATATATATATATATATATATATATATATATATATATATATATATTACTATGCAGTGACTGCGGAATATAAGCCATAAAGCTAAAACCAACGGGATTAAAAACATTAAAATTTACATATAATCTCTTTTGCCTGTTAATGTCTTGGGAGTTGACAAAAGCAGTTTTGCTGTAAAATGCGTTTTTGCATTTTTAACTGAAAGAGTTTTTAGGTTTTTTAATTTTGTGGGTTTGTATTTAATGGACTTGACACTTTTCTGTGTGTGTGTGTGTGTGTGTGTGTGTGTGTGTGTGTGTGTCTCCCTCTCTCTCTGTAATATATATATATATATATATATATATATACATATATATATATATATATATATTCAGAGCTGGGCACTTGCGGCATATTGCGGTACTGCGGTACTGCTGCACTACCAAACCGGTACCAAACCGGTACGCGGAAATTTGAATGCGGTAGCGGTACTGCGGTACTTTCAGCGATCCTTTGCGGTACTGCGTTATGGGGGCCCGGGGTGGTAGTGTGGTGGTACCGCAAGTACCGCAGTACCGCAAAATATGCCGCAAATGCCCAGCTCTGATATATATATACTTACAGAGTTACAGGATAAAAAAAATCATAAAAGCCTCTCTAGGTTAGCCCAAGAAGGAAGTATGATATAAAAGTTAGAAATAGCAATGAAAAAAAGAACACTGAAAACTTATACCATGCTTACAATTATAGACGTATAAAGGTTTCACACAGAAATAGTAGTAATAGTAAAGTATAGAACAAAACTCTCTCCCTCCTCTGCCAGCCACTGCTGACAGAAAATAATGGTTAAAGAAGATTTAGTGCTCTGAAACCAGACCCGACCAGCGCCTCCTGCTACATTTATTGACAAAGGGAACGTTACTACTTCTACTCTATCTAAACTAGCCCTCCATCAAGCAGCACCCTTTTAATAAATAAAAGGAAGGAGCAAACGAAAGAAAGAAAGGAGAGGGGTGGAGGGGCTTCCCAAAATAGTTTAATATATATATTCGGGGGTTTCGACCCCCGAGAATTCGCATCTATTACAAACACGTAAATAATATAAAAAGAGTAAACGAAAAATCTATTATTTGAGAATTCTCAATGCTCTGATATCAGACCTGACCAGCACCTACTAATACATTTAGAATCAAAAAGGAACATCATCACCATCCCCCCACTCTACCCCAACCAACCCCAACCAACTCCTATGTAAGCTTATTCGAAGGTTTTGACTCCCTAGCGTTCTACCTTCTGTAGGAAAGGCAAATAGGTATGTTGATATTTTGAATGTGAACGGAATCCACAGACATCTAACAGAACGCGGCACAAGCTAAGGTTCAAAGATAACGATTCCTATAGCAAACTGTATACTATTGGGGAAAAACGCGAGATAATTCGTTTGTTATCTGAAATCGGGTCGGGGGGTCAGACTATAGTGAAGTATGAATATTCATACACTACAGTGACATCTGCACGAACCGTAGAAATGTGTGCAAGGCTCGAGAGTTCAAATAACAACTTTCATGGTGGACTGTCAAAAAGTGTGGTCCTGCAACACTATAATGTAACCGTCAGTGGTGGGCACCGTTAACCCAAAAGTTAACTTCGTTAACCGCTAATCCGTTAACCAAAAAGTTAACTTCGTTAACCGTTAATCCGTTAATTCGTTAAACATGTAACGGAAGTTACCGATAAACCGTTAACGTTAACTTTTATTATAAAAAAAATGAAAAACACAATATATATATATATAATTTAATTTTCCCTCTTCTTCTCGTTCTCCATTTTGTCCATGAGATGCATGTTGCCCTTCATGAAAATTAGCATATCAAAGTTTTCATCAGACAGGGATGATCTCTTGGCCCTCAGGATGTCCTTGCCCATAGAGAACAAACGCTCCACTGCAGCACTGGAGGGGATGGCTGTGTTGAACTTGATGAATAAGTCCACCAACACTTGCTCACCCAAGAAGGCAGCATCTGTCAGCAAGTCCTTGGAGTTGGTCTCCAGCCAGGTCTTGACCAAGTTCTGGGCCTTGCCCTTGAGTGACCTGTGGCTTCTGCTGCTCTCTTTTGTCTGGATGACAGCACTGAAGAAGTCATCCTCCTCCTCCTCCTCGTTGTTGCTGCCTCCACTGTTGCTGCCCATTTCGTTGGACTGCTGCTTCATGGCCTCCTCGACTGTACCCTCCATGCTTTTCCTCACCCTGGCGACCTTGGTGTTGTCATACTTGTCCAACCAGATGAGGCGAAACCTGGGATGGAAGGCAGCAGCCAGCTGGCATTCGTCATCCTCCAGGAGGGGCCCAAACCTTTTGTCGATGCCTGCCAAAAGTGCGTCGACCAAGGCGCTGCAGTAGACGAGGCCCTTGGACTTCAAGTCCTTAAGCCTGAAGATTGTCGCAGCAACTGTTGGCAGCAGAGTCCCAAGGTAGGCTTGTTCCTCCCCCTGGATCTTGTCGAGTGCTTTGGCCACAGGTGACATGATCTGGAAATAAAACAATGGAGAATTAGTAAATTGTAGAAATTCAAATTTGTATTATTCTGCAATATTATTCTGTTGTATTTTACTCAATAATATAACGATAATTGAATGAGCAAAACTAAAACGTATCTACTGGCTGGTGTTAAGAAAAATATAACTTTATTGCAATAAATAAATATAGTTGGAATAATTGTATTCTTAAACGTTTAACAGTGGCGGATTAATTGCGCACCTGCTCAGCACTGAAAATAATAGAAACTTTTAAACGTTTATTTATGAATTGTTTGGGTTAACGGACTTGAGTTAACGGAAGTTAAATGTAACAGAAGTTAATTAGTCCGATAATGATTTTCAAAGTTAACTTAAAAGTTAAATCGTTAACGAAAAAGTTAACTTCGTTAATTAACGATTAACGGATTAACGGTTTGTGCCCAGCTTTGGTAACCGTTATGCTAAAGTGTGAAATAGTGCAACAGTTTGATTAGAAAGTCGGGGCTATAAACGATGGCGGTGAAGAATGTGGAAATTAAGCTCAAAGACCTTTCTATTTAAAACTTGTTGGCTAAACTCCTCTCAGCTCTAGAAAATCAAAGGAACTCCTGCACTGAAGATAAATATGAAAAGAGAATTAAAAGGTTGAACAGAACAGCACATGTAGAGGCTTTTCATGCAATTTAACTGTTTATGTGCGCTGCTACAGATTATATCATCTCTAGACTATATTTGTTGATGAAAGAGAAGCAAATTAACATTTCATCAATAAATAAATTATAATAATTAATAGTAGTAGCTGCGCATACTCATCGGATATCTTCTTGGACCAGATCCATTCAGTATGAAAAACAACTTTCCAAAATCGCTGCAATTTCTTACACGAGACTTTGGGTTCACTCCGCAAGCCACAACACATATCAAAAATGTACAGAGGGTTGACAAAAGTAAATAGACACAATAGACACCATAATAGGGTGGCCAGACGGCTTTAGGCGGACAGTCCGCCTTTTGAGCACTCTGTCCTTAGGGTGGCCATTTCCAAATTTCCGAAAAGGAGGACACTGCGTATGTGGCCGTACGTTAACATATACTGTATATATAATATATATATGTTAACGTACGGCCACATACGCAGTGTCCTCCTTTTTAAATGGCCACCCTACACCATGATGATTGTCCTCAAGAGCAAATGGCAAAGTTCATCAATGGAATGTCAGAACGTGTGTCACCTTCATAAAATGGAAAGGGGAAACCAACACGATTCTGAATATATTGATTCAATAAATCTATTTTTATTTATTGACTCTTATTATCAAATAAAAACTCTGAAACTACTTTCGTCAACACTGTATTCATATCGAAACGGTTCAGCAGCTGTAAGATCAAAGCCGCATGCGGATCAATTTGGATCTGAGCGGTTTTGGTTTTCGGACCTCTGCAGGCCTGAAGTATTAACGTGAGTGTATGTATAGATAGATATATGCATACATACATACATACGGGGCTCCAATAAACCTTAGCCCCCCCCGCCCATGGCCTAAACCATTAGAGGTACAGTAAAACTAAACATACCTTACAAAAGAGAATTTAATCCTGCATTTAATGAGAAACAATTAAAACTTGGTGTTCCGCCATTGGCTTCCAAGACAGCCTGAATTCGCTTTGAGTAGCTTGCCAAAAGTGACGTGAATAGATCTTGATCGTTACGCAAATTTGCTAAAACAGTTTCAATGTGTTGCGTCATTGTATCCTTCGAAAATCGATTTGCTGCAGGTTCTTGAAACAAGAGACATTCAACCTTGTCCTTTATAACTGATCCAATGTGTTCACAGAGACGTTCAGATCAGGAGAATTTCCTGGCCATTCTTCATTTCCAAAGAAATCGATAACATTGTTTGGGTTTCTTGGAAAAGGAATGACATGCTGGGATAGAATAATATCACAAAAATACTGTCCATCCCAACTCTGACCATTTGGCTTCAGCACCCACATGAGCTTCTTTGCAGTGAACAAAACAAACATACCAACACAGTCTGGACTTTTTAATAATTCGCGATAATGTTCATTGTCATCGATTTCATCTGGTGTTGTGGCCCACACTCGATCATTTTGGTAGTTAGGCCGACGTGTTACGTAAACAAAAAATTCATCGGAGACAGCTAAATGCATGAAATCATCTACATCCCAATCTTCAAGATAATGGGCAAACCACATTCTGTCATCGATGTTAAGTTGAGTTTTTCTTGGCTTTGGAAGTTCATGCCAAGGCTTTAAACCTTGCCTATGACGGTACAGTCGAATGATCTCACCACTAACGATCTTTCCTTTCAACACTTCGATCTCTCTAGAAAGTTTAGCACAGCTGTTTTTCCGCTTACGCGTACCGCTTTCAATGATGTCCTTTGTTTCCTGAGAGAGTGGCAAATTTGGGCGCCCAGATTTGGTTCTATCCATTTCACATTCATCCAAAGTTTTATTTCAATTTCTTTTGACGAAGTCCTCACTTCTTCGCAACTTTTTGGCAGCCCATGAACGTGTTATAAAGGTGGCTCCAACATCACGAGCTTCCCGAAATGTTATTGCTCGTATGCGATCTATCACACGTTGCCTCTCCGAATCACCAATTAATTGAGAAGCCATTATATTATCACTTTATCAGCTAGAGTAATTTTAATACCTGCAATAAATAAAGAATTTTATATATTTTTATAATCACTAAAAACTATTTCGATATAAGTAAACATGTAAGCTGCAAATGGGGGGGGTAAGGTTTTTTGGAACCCCTTACATATAGAGTACATACGTACATAATTACGATAATTAGGTAAACACACACACACCACACAGAAAGAGAGAGAGAGAGAGAGAGAGAGAGAGAGCTTGTAATGTTGCATAGGAGTATATCAAGGACTTTTCTTACCTGTTTTGAAGTTTTGAACAAAATAAATAAGTTGGCCCTTCTTTTCTCTACTTTTTCGTTTTCTTAAAAAAAAAAAAAATGCTAATAATGAAAGGTAAATATTTGAATTTGCTCTGCTTTGCTGCTGGCGATTTATGGCAAGTAACTCATGTATAAAATGCAAACACAAGACTTTATTCTGCTTTTATACCATTCTTTTTGCTTTTAAATGAGAGGTGGTAACATACATACACGTGTGTGTGTATATATATATATATATATAACGAACGGGAAAAATCATATATTTATCATTCTTTTCATATAAGCAAACGTTTCGGAAATAAACTTCCATCTTCACTGATAATAGAGACAAAATTACAAGTATGATAAGTTACATATTAAAGTGTGATAAAAACATTAGTTACATTTATAAATGTAAAAATTTACATCAATCTTGAGTATACAACGTTCCATTACAATATCCAAACAGGGAACACCATAATACTATTATTACTATCCTGAATGGTCGCATCAATAGCGGAGGTGTAATCGTTTAATCTGGGTTTAGCTTTACGGGTATGCAAAGATTCCAAAATATGAAGAATGGTAAGTTGGTTGTTGTTAATGGTAGTTATGATTTGAAAAGAGGAAGGGTCATTGAGATGGTCGGTGATGCAGTAGTGTTCTCTTATAGATGATTTCAAAGGTTTATTTAACGGACGTAATGTGCGACTAGAGACCCCTCGATGCTCATCTATCCTTAGTTTATATTGGCGGCAAGTACTACCAATGCAGCTCGCCTGACAATGAACACACGTAAAAGAATAAATCACAGATGAGATAAGATCGTTGGGAAACTTCTCTTTGTGACGGAAGCAGGAAACGGAAAATATGAAACGGAAACTGAATTTGGGGATATAAAGGAGTGCATGTACTCGTAAATCAGCTTGCAGTCTCAACAGTGAGATCCAATTACTGAACAGACTCAACGTCGCTTCACCTCGCTCATCTAACGTGAAGTGGTGTTGCGACGTGACTTTGACGTAGAACAGTTTTAATATATATATATATATATATATATAATATATATATATATATATATATATATATATTGTGAGTTATGTAATTAGATAAGAATAAATTCTAAATAATTCAAAAGTAAAAATTTAGAATGGTTCAAAGCTTTTCTATGATGTTATATCTTGCTTGACGAACCCTTCAGTTAAAACTAAGAGAATGACTCGTAAAAATATAGTTATAGGTCTGAGGTCGAAGTTAAAGCAACATTTTCTGGCTGTTTCCACTCCAATAAATTATTGTTACAACTTTAACTTTTGGTACGACTATAACTTTGTAAATAAACCTATTTAAGAATTTATTTGACCCTCATCAGGAACCATTATGGGAGTCAAAACATTGAGAGAAATTTTATTCGTTAAAAATTCTCAAATACAGATTTTTTTAGCACCATTTTGTAAGTTTTTAGGTCTGGGGTCATATGGACCCATGGTTCCAAGAACGTAAGTAATTTGAAGGTTCTTGACGAGGGTTAAGGGTCTTGACGATCGTGTCGCAGGTAGCCAGACTCTATCGCAAATAAAGTCACTGATCTCGCGATCAGAGCGACTATCAAAGACCACCAAGCATGATCCAGGGGGAAAAAAAGACTTCCGCTTCACCCTTGAAGTACTAGAATATTTACGAGGGGAATACAATCCAACATCGGTGAACTGTGCCTAGACTGCAGAGTGTAATGGTTCTCCTTTATTCCGAAGAACAGTTTCTCTTACAGTCGTCAAATCATTTTGAAAGTTTCAATGCACAATTTGGAATTATTTTACAAAACAATAATTACAATATTATGTTACATTAATAATTTAATTTTTAATTTTAGTTCTGTATTATAGATTTAGAGAGATAATAATAATTTATTTCCTCTATCTACGTACATACATACATTAAAAATCTCATTTCCCAATGGATTGGGGTGAGAAGGCAAAAATAGATAGGCTGCAAAAGAGAGGAGGTAGTGAAGAAGAGAAAAAGGAGAGCCTAAAGCGCGTAAATCCGTGCACCTACGCATCCTCGTTTATCAACGCCCCGACTACATGGCTAAATCCCACACTTAAGCGACCCTTCATACTGCAGGAAACTTGTATATACAAAATATTACATTTTTCACACTTAAATACATAATATTTGTTCTTTAAAACAATCCTCTGTTTTTGCATATTTTTAATTTTAAAATACATTTCGTAACAAAATGAATTTTAACGGAAACGAAATTCATATATAATAAAATTATTTTTAAAAGGACATTTGAGCAAAGATCCAGTTTCGTTAAACTTAATATTAATCTTTAAACATAAACTCATTTACAAAAATAATAATTTTTTAGAAAGTTCAAAAAAATTTAACTAAATTACTCATATTTTGTATTTTAATTCATTTTATTATTTACATGTTGGTTGGTTGGTTGGTTGGTTTGTTCATTGTATCATTTGCTCGTATTTTGTAAATTTTATTCCAATTTTTTTTTTTTATCCTAAAAAATTACGAGTAATATTTACCAAAAAAAATTATTAAAATCCTAGTTGCAAATTTCGTATTTTTTTTTCATTGTAATTTTAGGAAAATGGTTGAATAGCCTAAAATTCCACAAGACTAGGCCTACAATATCAAATTTTCCAATATACATAGGAAAATTCAAGTAGGCCCTACTTTTTTTTTCATGCTTGGTAATGCTTAAATACACTTATATGTACTAACATTCCACTGTAAGCTGATTACGCCTAAACCATTACAACCGTAAAACAATTGTTTTCTTGATTAGAAAAGAACCAAACTGTATTCAACTCTTCGCTGACTCTAAAGAAAAATCCATTTACTTTTACGCTTATAAATTTTTTTACCACTTTACGACTTTTTCGCCATTTCTCATATACGATTTTCACCATACGTTGGTTTTTTTTTTTTTTTTATATATATACGCGACTTTCACCGGATTTTTCCTGGTTTTTTTTACCCTGTATGACTTTTTTTTCTGTTCTTTCTTCATAATCGGGTCACGTATGCTTATTCTTGGTCATCAAGCCTTGCTGACGTGGTATCAATTTGTCGTGGAAGCGGTTCCCCTTGAGTATCACCAATTCCTCCGGACGTCACCCTCCGTGTAATTTATTGAAGCAGATGGTATGAGAAGCAAATAGGGGCTCGGCGCCCCCTCCTACATCTTTTTTTATTAATAAAGCGACTAGGGGAAATATTACTAAACACGTTTTGGTGGTCCTCTTTTCATTGAACGCCTTAAATATATTAAGGCAAATGCGTAAGAATTTAGGGACATCGAATTCAGTAGATATAAAGGAATGTTCATATCTAGCTATCATTTATCTACTTATCTACCTTGTTAGATAGATAGATAGAGAGATAGATAGATAAATATCTTTAAAAAAGATTATTATTAACACAAATGCGTTAGAACTGACGGTAGATATGATATATTCGATAGATAAATTTGGTAGATACAAAGGAATGCTCATATCTAGCTATAATTTATCTACCTATCTACCTTATCAAATAGATAGACAGGTAGATAGATAAAGAGATAAATAGATAAGTCTAGATCTAGCTATCTTTATTATTAAAAAAAATTAAATGAAATAATTTGGCTTCGAAATAATTATTAAATTACAACTTTCTGACAATAAAATGATTACATTTTCATTAAAATATAACTTCTTTGATCAATGATTTATGTCTTTTGTGAATTACGAGTTATAAATTAACGTTATAGTATTCAATAGCATGCATAGAAGACCTTAAAGAGTTTAATTATAGTATTAAATTATATTAATTATAGTTAGGGGATATTTATATATAAAGATTTGCATTGTTAAATATTTTTGAAACGGTATTCATGTAATTAATTATTATTTAGAATAATTTGAAATTATAATAATGGAGTTAGAAATGAATTAATATATATATATATATATATATATATATATATATATATATATATATATATTATATATATATATATATATATATATATATATATATATATATATACACACACACACACACTTGGCTGAATGAAGAATTAATTACAGCGATTTTAATTGCTAAAAGCAATTTTGAGGTCAATATATTATAAAAATTTGTATAGACTGTAATTCCTCCTTTATTCTACTTAATAATTAATAATAATAATTAATACATTCATAAACTCTGGTTTGCTTCTTTCTTGAATTTCTTAATTTCTTTAATGTTAGGAGCATCTAAAAACACAAACTCTACAAACTCTACTATAAAAAAAATGCATCTACACTTATAAATGCTAAACACGTTTAAACAATAAATACATAAAATTAAAAATATTGTTCAAAACTAATGACTTTTAGAGCAGTTTCGAAGAAATACATCTTATTTTTTTTTTTTTTTTTTCCCGTTCGTGCTCTGCACTCCTTTTTTATTAGTATACACTACGCACGGTGATCATGTATCGAGAAAGTAAACGGAAAAAGACTGTGTATCTTAAACAACGTGTATTTATTATTGTATTTAACGTTATCTTACAGAAAAAAACGTTTGTATTTCACGTTTTTTGTGAAAATGGTTTGTGTTGAGTGATTTATTTAAAGTGTTTGTTGAAGTTTTTAATAAGAGGAAATCGGATGAAATGTTGAATAATTAAAATTTTACTCTTATCCTAAATGGTCTGAGCACGGTGCTTGCGTGCTTGCGATCGCGACATTATCCATTATCCGCAAGTTTATTAAGAAAAAGATTGTAAAGTGTGCTGATGAATGCTGGTAAGTATATTTAATTTAAATGTATAATTGTCACACATATATATATATATATATATATATATACAGTGTCCATAGGAAATTTATTTAAATAAAATTTACAAAAATAATGCATTTGAACTAAAACAAATGTTCAAAATGATGTCTTGTTTTGGGACCTTTTTTTTTTTGTTGCAGGTAGAATAATACGCAATGGGAGGCGGAGGTCTTTTCCTCAGGAGTGTAACTCACTTCTATATTATCCATTGCGTCTTATTCTACCTGCACAAAAAAAAAAGGTCCCAAAACAAAACATCAATTTGAACATGTGTTTTAGTTATAATGTCTTACTTTTGTAAATTTTATTTAAAATAAATTCCCCTATGTGACCGGACTTATGGGACACCCTGTACATATAACTTAAGCGTTTTTCTGTGGCCTTCACTCGGAACTAGGATTATCAGACGTCCCGAAATGAGCCCACAAACCTTAACTTTTAAAACAATAACTCAACCCCTCTCTCAAAACGACCCCCCCCCCCCCCAAAGACTTCAAATACCAAACCAAAGAACTTTAAAAAAATTTGAATAAAATGTATCTTTTAATATGAATCCCCGATCGTCTTAGTGGCAGAGAGAGAGAGATAGGAGAGAGAGAGAGAGAGAGAAACTTGACTCAGTCTATTAAGATGCACAACGGCGCTCTTCAATGAGCGAAAAAAAAATGGATTCCTAAATGGAAAGCCATTTATATCCAAATCAAGGGAACGGTCTTTCATCTAAATTAAATTCTCCATTTTTTTTCTATTTTATATCTCGTGTACGTATAATATCAAAAAACGTTCATAAATATACGCGTGTAAGCGCTTACTCAATATATACACACACACACACACACTGTATACACACACACACACACACACATATATATATATATACACTAAAGGGTACAGAAGTAAATTCATTTCCAATCTATGATAATATTGAGAGGAGCCTGATTCCGTTTAAATGACCCGCCTTTATATACAGATTTATACAAATTGTTTATGGAATATGAATAATATACACATTTCGCATTTGCTTAGTTAAATTTTAGTTTACTGGTTGTGAATTAATTTGATACTGATCATATATATATATATATATGCAAATAACTGCAATGACCGCGCAGTATATAAATGAATAGAAACGACATAAGTATTAAGGAACGTTTCTGCACACGAGGAGAAATTCTCCCAAATAGGGCAGAAACCAATGCCCTCAGAGAGCACCCTCGCAAATCGTGAATATGCGCAAATAACTGCAATGACCGCGCAGTATATAAATGAATAGAACGACATAAGTATTAAGGAACGTTTCCGCACACGAGGAGGAGAGATAACGAAATAATGAAAAATGAGGCGAACCGCCTGGGAATCGAACCCAGGGCCTTCCAATTGCCGGTCGGACGCTCTACCATTATGCTACGGACCTCACTCAATCACAAATCGAAATTCTCCCAAATAGGGCAGAAACCAATGCCCTCAGAGAGCACCCTCGCAAATCGTGAATATGCGCAAATAACTGCAATGACCGCGCAGTATATAAATGAATAGAAACGACATAAGTATTAAGGAACGTTTCCGCACACGAGGAGGAGAGATAACGAAATAATGAAAAATGAGGCGAACCGCCTGGGAATCGAACCCAGGGCCTTCCAATTGCCGGTCGGACGCTCTACCATTATGCTACGGACCTCACTCAATCATTTTTCATTATTTCGTTATCTCTCCTCCTCGTGTGCGGAAACGTTCCTTAATACTTATGTCGTTTCTATTCATTTATATACTGCGCGGTCATTGCAGTTATTTGCGCATATTCACGATTTGCGAGGGTGCTCTCTGAGGGCATTGGTTTCTGCCCTATTTGGGAGAATTTCGATTTGTGATTGAGTGAGGTCCGTAGCATAATGGTAGAGCGTCCGACCGGCAATTGGAAGGCCCTGGGTTCGATTCCCAGGCGGTTCGCCTCATTTTTCATTATTTCGTTATCTCTCCTCCTCGTGTGCGGAAACGTTCCTTAATACTTATGTCGTTTCTATTCATTTATATACTGCGCGGTCATTGCAGTTATTTGCGCATATTCACGATTTGCGAGGGTGCTCTCTGAGGGCATTGGTTTCTGCCCTATTTGGGAGAATTTCGATTTGTGATTGAGTGAGGTCCGTAGCATAATGGTAGAGCGTCCGACCGGCAATTGGAAGGCCCTGGGTTCGATTCCCAGGCGGTTCGCCTCATTTTTCATTATTTCGTTATCTCTCCTCCTCGTGTGCGGAAACGTTCCTTAATACTTATGTCGTTTCTATTCATTTATATACTGCGCGGTCATTGCAGTTATTTGCGCATATTCACGATTTGCGAGGGTGCTCTCTGAGGGCATTGGTTTCTGCCCTATTTGGGAGAATTTCGATTTGTGATTGAGTGAGGTCCGTAGCATAATGGTAGAGCGTCCGACCGGCAATTGGAAGGCCCTGGGTTCGATTCCCAGGCGGTTCGCCTCATTTTCATTATTTCGTTATCTCTCCTCCTCGTGTGCGGAAACGTTCCTTAATACTTATGTCGTTTCTATTCATTTATATACTGCGCGGTCATTGCAGTTATTTGCGCATATTCACGATTTGCGAGGGTGCTCTCTGAGGGCATTGGTTTCTGCCCTATTTGGGAGAATTTCGATTTGTGATTGAGTGAGGTCCGTAGCATAATGGTAGAGCGTCCGACCGGCAATTGGAAGGCCCTGGGTTCGATTCCCAGGCGGTTCGCCTCATTTTTCATTATTTCGTTATCTCTCCTCCTCGTGTGCGGAAACGTTCCTTAATACTTATGTCGTTTCTATTCATTTATATACTGCGCGGTCATTGCAGTTATTTGCATATATATATATGAATAGAAACGACATAAGTGTTAAGGAACGTCTCCGCACACGAGGAGGAGAGATAACGAATAATGAAAAATGAGGCGAACCGCCCGGGAATCGAACCCAGGGCCTTCCAATTATCTCTCCTCCTCGTGTGCGGAGACGTTCCTTAACACTTATGTCGTTTCTATTCATTTATATACTGCGCGGTCATTGCAGTTATATGCGCATATTCACGATTTGCGAGGGTGCCCTCTCAGGGCATTGGTTTCTGCCCTATGTGGGAGAATTTCGATTTGTGATTGAGTGAGGTCCGTAGCATAATGGTAGAGCGTCCAACCGGCAATTGGAAGGCCCTGGGTTCGATTCCCGGGCGGTTCGCCTCATTTTTCATTATTCGTTATCTCTCCTCCTCGTGTGCGGGACGTTCCTTAACACTTATGTCGTTTCTATTCATTATATACTGCGCGGTCATTGCAGTTATATGCATATATATATATATGAATAGAAACGACATAAGTATTAAGGAACGTTTCTGCACACGAGGAGGAGAGATAACGAAATAATGAAAAATGAGGCGAACCGCCTGGGAAACGAACCCAGGGCCTTCCAATTGCCGGTCGGACGCTCTACCATTATGCTACGGACCTCACTCAATCACAAATCGAAATTCTCCCAAATAGGGCAGAAACCAATGCCCTCAGAGAGCACCCTCGCAAATCGTGAATATGCGCAAATAACTGCAATGACCGCGCAGTATATAAATGAATAGAAACGACATAAGTATTAAGGAACGTTTCCGCACACGAGGAGGAGAGATAACGAAATAATGAAAAATGAGGCGAACCGCCTGGGAATCGAACCCAGGGCCTTCCAATTGCCGGTCGGACGCTCTACCATTATGCTACGGACCTCACTCAATCACAAATCGAAATTCTCCCAAATAGGGCAGAAACCAATGCCCTCAGAGAGCACCCTCGCAAATCGTGAATATGCGCAAATAACTGCAATGACCGCGCAGTATATAAATGAATAGAAACGACATAAGTATTAAGGAACGTTTCCGCACACGAGGAGGAGAGATAACGAATAATGAAAAATGAGGCGAACCGCCTGGGAATCGAACCCAGGGCCTTCCAATTGCCGGTCGGACGCTCTACCATTATGCTACGGACCTCACTCAATCACAAATCGAAATTCTCCCAAATAGGGCAGAAACCAATGCCCTCAGAGAGCACCCTCGCAAATCGTGAATATGCGCAAATAACTGCAATGACCGCGCAGTATATAAATGAATAGAAACGACATAAGTATTAAGGAACGTTTCCGCACACGAGGAGGAGAGATAACGAAATAATGAGAAATGAGGCGAACCGCCTGGGAATCGAACCCAGGGCCTTCCAATTGCCGGTCGGACGCTCTACCATTATGCTACGGACCTCACTCAATCACAAATCGAAATTCTCCCAAATAGGGCAGAAACCAATGCCCTCAGAGAGCACCCTCGCAAATCGTGAATATGCGCAAATAACTGCAATGACCGCGCAGTATATAAATGAATAGAAACGACATAAGTATTAAGGAACGTTTCCGCACACGAGGAGGAGAGATAACGAAATAATGAAAAATGATTGAGTGAGGTCCGTAGCATAATGGTAGAGCGTCCGACCGGCAATTGGAAGGCCCTGGGTTCGATTCCCAGGCGGTTCGCCTCATTTTCATTATTTCGTTATCTCTCCTCCTCGTGTGCGGAAACGTTCCTTAATACTTATGTCGTTTCTATTCATTTATATACTGCGCGGTCATTGCAGTTATTTGCGCATATTCACGATTTGCGAGGGTGCTCTCTGAGGGCATTGGTTTCTGCCCTATTGGGAGAATTTCGATTTGTGATTGAGTGAGGTCCGTAGCATAATGGTAGAGCGTCCGACCGGCAATTGGAAGGCCCTGGGTTCGATTCCCAGGCGGTTCGCCTCATTTTTCATTATTTCGTTATCTCTCCTCCTCGTGTGCGGAAACGTTCCTTAATACTTATGTCGTTTCTATTCATTTATATACTGCGCGGTCATTGCAGTTATTTGCGCATATTCACGATTTGCGAGGGTGCTCTCTGAGGGCATTGGTTTCTGCCCTATTTGGGAGAATTTCGATTTGTGATTGAGTGAGGTCCGTAGCATAATGGTAGAGCGTCCGACCGGCAATTGGAAGGCCCTGGGTTCGATTCCCAGGCGGTTCGCCTCATTTTTCATTATTTCGTTATCTCTCCTCCTCGTGTGCGGAAACGTTCCTTAATACTTATGTCGTTTCTATTCATTTATATACTGCGCGGTCATTGCAGTTATTTGCGCATATTCACGATTTGCGAGGGTGCTCTCTGAGGGCATTGGTTTCTGCCCTATTTGGGAGAATTTCGATTTGTGATTGAGTGAGGTCCGTAGCATAATGGTAGAGCGTCCGACCGGCAATTGGAAGGCCCTGGGTTCGATTCCCAGGCGGTTCGCCTCATTTTTCATTATTTCGTTATCTCTCCTCCTCGTGTGCGGAAACGTTCCTTAATACTTATGTCGTTTCTATTCATTTATATACTGCGCGGTCATTGCAGTTATTTGCGCATATTCACGATTTGCGAGGGTGCTCTCTGAGGGCATTGGTTTCTGCCCTATTTGGGAGAATTTCGATTTGTGATTGAGTGAGGTCCGTAGCATAATGGTAGAGCGTCCGACCGGCAATTGGAAGGCCCTGGGTTCGATTCCCAGGCGGTTCGCCTCATTTTTCATTATTTCGTTATCTCTCCTCCTCGTGTGCGGAAACGTTCCTTAATACTTATGTCGTTTCTCTTCATATATATATATATTATAATCTGTCTATCGTATCTTATTTCTATATGTAGGGGATGGTGATATATGTCTGTCTGTTTTATGTTCGTTTATACACTCTTAAACGACTAGGGTAATCTGTATCAAATTTAGTACTGTATATACAGTATGTATATATATAGATAGAGAGAGAACCAGGTGAGGTTTTAGTAACACACCTGCCTCTCTCAGTACCACCGTAACCTGTGTATTTCAGAGGGATTTTACTGCGCAAACGCGCAGCGGACCCTCTATATACAATATATATATATATGTATATGAGGCGCTCGGCGAATACAACCAAATTAACCATTTCGGGATTTTGGTCGATTCGTCTCTATTCGCCCGAATGCCTCATATAATATATATATATATGAATAGAAACGACATAAGTGTTAAGGAACGTTTCTGCACACGAGGAGGAGAGATAACGAATAATGAAAAATGAGGCGAACCGCCCAGGAATCGAACCCAGGGCCTTCCAATTGCCGGTCGGACGCTCTACCATTATGCTACGGACCTCATCATCACAAATCGAAATTCTCCCACATAGGGCAGAAACCAATGCCCTGAGAGGGCACCCTCGCAAATCGTGAATATGCGCATATAACTGCAATGACCGCGCAGTATATAAATGAATAGAAACGACATAAGTGTTAAGGAACGTTTCTGCACACGAGGAGGAGAGATAACGAATAATGAAAATGAGGCGAACCGCCCAGGAATCGAACCCAGGGCCTTCCAATTGCCGGTCGGACGCTCTACCATTATGCTACGGACCTGGGTTCGATTCCTGGGCGGTTCGCCTCATTTTTCATTATTCGTTATCTCTCCTCCTCGTGTGCAGAAACGTTCCTTAACACTTATGTCGTTTCTATTCATTTATATACTGCGCGGTCATTGCAGTTATATGCGCATATTCACGATTTGCGAGGGTGCCCTCTCAGGGCATTGGTTTCTGCCCTATGTGGGAGAATTTCGATTTGTGATTGAGTGAGGTCCGTAGCATAATGGTAGAGCGTCCGACCGGCAATTGGAAGGCCCTGGGTTCGATTCCTGGGCGGTTCGCCTCATTTTTCATTATTCGTTATCTCTCCTCCTCGTGTGCAGAAACGTTCCTTAACACTTATGTCGTTTCTATTCATTTATATACTGCGCGGTCATTGCAGTTATATGCATATATATATATATATATATAAGGAACTATTTTTAACCTCATTTTATAACTGTCAAATAAAAAAAATCTTAATAAAATAGTATTTTTTTATATTAATAAAGTTAATTATTAAAACCTCTTAATTTTACTTTACACAAACGTCTAATTTAAATATAAGACATGAATAACACCTTTTCAAATTTACATTTAATCATATTTTCACTGAAGGGGTTTCATTTGTTCAAAAAAAAACAAAAAAAAAACTAAAATGAAATAAACCCATTAGTGAGGTAAAATAGTTGTACAAAAGGTCACTTATTCCCCTCATCCCGCCTCCAAAAACCTCCAAAGAAGGGGAGTTTCGAGGTATGGGAGAGGAGTTTATGAATTTTTTTAGGACTTTGAATCATTCCTTTGCAGAGGGAAAACATCCGTGAAGAAGGATTTAGGTTCCAGCGATGATGGTCCGGATTTAAAGGAAAATTGTATGGGATATCTTTGAAGTACTTTGCATCGTATATTTGTAAGAGTACCGCTCTCTCTCTCTCTCTCTCTCTCTCTCTCTCTCTATATATATATATATATATATATATATAATATATATATATACACATAGTAGTCCAAAAGTCCCGCCTCATGGGGAGTATTGAATATCCACCACTAAAATGAGGATATTATATATATATATTAGTAAATTTTTATATATTTGCCTCTCAAAAAAATATTATTATTATATTATTATTATTATTTTATTATTATTATTTTATTATTATTATTATTATTATTATTAAAACAAGTTTGAACCAGTTAAGTTGGAAGCTTTAAAAATGATATAACGAAAATTAATCTAGAATTTCATTATTTATTGTTGAAAGTTTAAATTAATTTAATTAAATTTTAATCTCAATTTCTGCATGCGGAGAAGTTACGCCATTTTTTTTTTCCTTGCTTACAATTTAGATTTACAGTTCATAGAATTAATTACAGCAACTTTATTGCTTAACTTTAATTGATATTCCCGTCAAGTTTCAATATGTTCATAATAAATTACTCGCAACTATGAAATTAAAACTATGAATTGAATTATGATACCGTAGGATGTGTTACGAATGTAAACTCTAAATTTGCTACTTTTGGGCTACTTTACGTAACATTTTTGTTTTTTGTTTTTTTTGTCTAATTGTCCTCTTGAAGATGACATCTGAAATACCGTTTCGGAATAAAATTCACCGAGAAAAATATAACTTCTAAAACACATTAAAAAAAATTATCATTAATGACTGGACGGTTTCGCTTTCGAAATTTTATTGCTGTCACACACAAGAAAAAAATATTATACCAATTAGTAATTTTTTGTTTGCTTTTCAGAAATTGTATGTTTGTAATCGAACTTTTTCTCGTAACTCTACTACATTATTTTATCTTTATATACATATATAGATATACAGTATGGTGCTATACTATATATATATATATATATATATATTATAGCACTATACTGTATATCTATATATATATAAAAATATATTAATAAAAAACAAGAGATACACTTTCAGTGTAAAAAGTACAACTAGATGAAGATAATACAATTATTACTTAACATTTAAACCCTACCAGGGGCGCTAGTGTACCCCAGTACTCGGGGTATTGCTAGAGTAACTTTTATAATGGATAGGGACTGAAGGTTAAAGTAGACCCAAAAGGACTAAATTAGAGCGTCTATTGAATCACAGACACAAAAGTTAATTTTACTTCGCGTTACCTGATTTCAGGTAACGTCTTTTCTTTGGAAACATTTTGGCACGAGGGGTATGTTCGAGGGGCAATACGAAAGTAATGCCCTTTATTGTATTTACGAACTGGAAAATAAGAGGCATTGCTTTTGTACCGACCCTCGTAATTCAGTAATAATGATGAAGTATTTAAGTTTCGTCCGATAACACCTTATCTTATCTTACGAATACTTTGATAAGAATCCATCAGTATTACGCAGGATGTGTTTAAGTGACTGAATGTGGGTGACTGTACAAGAGTTTAAGGATTATTCATTGAATAAGTATGAATAAATGCTGGTAAGAGTTTAACACGCTCTCTCTCTCTCTCTCTCTCTCTCTCTCTCTCTCTCTCTCGCCGAGCCATTTTATCTCATGAAAAATGATTCAGAACTTAACTGAGCATTAATGCATTTTTAAAATTTTCAGAAAACATTTTTCAAAATTTTAATATTTACTGATAACTTTTTTTTTTAGTGTAATTAAGCGATTTTTTTTTAATTTTACTATTTTAAGACGTCAAATAATATTTGGAGACGATTAAAATAAATTACTTATTAAATAAAATTGCGTAACGCACGTTGCCAACGTCTCTATCTCGGCGGGTAACACCATATCCCTTTGAGCGAAGTGAAGACGATAAGATCGCGGGTTCGGTCGAACCCCGTTGACGTTGGTAATAACAATACAGAAAATAGAGCAATGGGTCACATTAGTTGGTCTGAACATTGTGCCAGTTCCTAGCCCCCTCACCCCTCACCCCCCCTACTCATTATTACTATTATAATGCATATTGTGATATTGACGTATTCAGGATACAGCGTAATAATGTTTAATATCAGAATAAAAAGAAAATAATAAATTAAACAGAACATACAGCATTGACGTAATAATACTGAAGATATAAAAAAACTATACTTAACCCGAATTTATTCAATGTTAATTGTAAAAGTATAAAAGTTAATTTTACTGCCATAAACAACATCTTTTTTCTTTTTTTTTTCTTTTTTGAAGCTTGCTATGATATGAGAAATAGTCATATTTTCATTTTCCACACTATTTATACTATTTATACAGTATATAAGAAAATGTCTATGGAAAATGACTGTAAGGCCACGCCTGAAGACAAGAAAATTGACATATATATATATATGAACAGTCGAATGCATGAGTGTACACTGTAAATCACTTTGAATTCCCACTGTCTCAGAGTTATTCCATATTGTAATAAATGGAATTATATGTAATTTTAAGCAGTATTTTCATAAAAAAAAAAAATGTATTGAAATTGTGTTAAATGATTTGCAAGCTGAAGCAAAACTTAAAATAAAGTATTGGAATATACTGTGTGTATCTATACTTAGAGAAAAATTTTATGATTAATCTTTCTAGTGCTTTCTAGAACGTTTTACCCTTTAGAAATGCTAAATAGGTCAATAGTAGAAAATACAGATATTATCGGAAATATCTCGAGCAAATGTGATTAAGAAACCAAAGTTTAAATTTATATTTTGAAACAGTGTAAATTTGTGAAAAAGGTGCACACAATTATATACAGGTGGCCACAAAGTCCCTTTGCATGCGTGGAAAAACAAGGGCAACATACAGATATGCTGTAATTGCGCTGTAAAGGAACTTTGTGGCCACTCTGTAGATGAATGAATATTTACTCAGTAAAATCTATGGTCATATACTGTAAATGCTAAAATACTACGAATAATAAAATATGAAGACTTTTGAATACAATAATCAGTCAGGAATGCTAGAAACTGGCACAGCGCTCAAGCCAAACTAATACGGCCCATTACGCTAACTTCTGCATTATGATTATTATTATTTATTATTATTATTATTATTATTATTACCAGCACCATCGGGAATCGAATTCCCAACTACGCTTAATGGAAAACTGAGGTACGACCAATCCACTGATCATAATGGTCAACCATTATGTCCAACGCAGCTTTACAACGATCTCTTGTTTTTACGAAGATTCCACGATGCTTATATTGGTGAAGAGATGTCTTTTACTGTTGGTTGAGTGACTGGATAATCAAACTGTTGTCACTTTGGAAAGCAGAATTCTCAAAATTTCAGATTTCCACACGATACTGTCATAGTATAATTACATGTTTCGCGCGATTCAAACAACAAAGTTTCTTGGCGACCAGGAATATCATCAACTTTACAGAACGATTGAAAGGGACTCCCCATTCGTCAGCTGATGTTCAATTGCATGCAGATTCGAATGGACCAACGAAATGATTCAGAAGCCTCCTAAATTTTGGAAGTCGGTTCTTTATTAAAACGGGTCTTCGTCCAATCAGTATACATCAAATGAACGCACATGGATGTGGGTAAAAGTTAAATGAAGCCTACGAAACCCTGTTTACAACCCACAACACAACCTGGAGGTTTTAGTGTTATTGTTTGGGCAGCAATATGGAAAGTTGAAAAGACGGACCGAGTATTTGTCGAGGGACTTCTAAATTCCAAGATAACCAAACCTTCCTTGAGAACCATTTTCCATTGTTCCAGTAAGGAGAAATCTAGTTTAATACACATGTGTTGCAATACTATTGTGCAACCTGTCATGAACTTTAGAATACACTGTTCATTGGAAGAGACAAAAAAACTTACAAAATTTCCCTTGAGCTGACTCCTAGAAACCCACATATGAATCGTACTGAGGACGTCTGAGAGTATCTTGATCGTCACTAAAGAAAGACAAGGCCTCCTCCAACATCTGTACAAAATCTAAGAGAAATATTGTTCACATTGTGACAAAATCAAGACCATAGCGTAATCTAAAATCTCATCACATCGATGCGACAGTGCGTCCAAGCCTTTATGAAGCACATGGAAAGGCTACAATGTACTGACTGCATGAGTTTACTTATTTATCACATCTCCGAGAGGTTTATTCTTCGTGAAACATAAAACTATATTAACTTCTTTTGGACCACTGGGTCGAATATGTACCGTTTCCCATACACGCACTCATAACTTAACTCTACAAACACTTCGGTCGTTAAGAGGTTAAATATTTGGCTGCTTATTTTATTCCTGTAGGGATCTCTCTCTCTCTTCTCTCTCTCTCTCTCTCTCTCTCTCTCTCTCTCTCATATATATATATATATATGTTATAGTCAATGTGTGAAAACAGTCATTTCACATAATGCCTAGAAGTTTCAGGCATTCCGCGTAATACCTGTGACCCTTAAACATAGGTAATACGCATTACTAACCTAACCTAACCAACTTAGTCTAACTTAACCTAACCTAATCTAACCTAACCTAACCACCTTAACTTAACCTAAAAAAAAAAAAAAAATTAGACTAACACGAACGTAGATGTAGCTCGTAGCGTAAACTAACCCACTTTTTGTTTAACTTTATCTACTTTTTTTTTTTTAACCTCTCCTTACTTTGCATGTCTGTAAACTCTCTTTTCTTGCATGTTTGTAGTTTGCATGGTATGACAGTGAGTTAAGACTGTGTTTGCATGGTTTGTAAGCGTTCTTATTTTACTTCTTTTCATCTTTCACCCCTTTCCCATTTTCTCCGACTATTTTTCTGACTTGTCGGCAGTGGCCGGCGGATGATGATGGTGAGACTTTTTTCCTCTTTTTCTGAATGAATGTTAACTCACGAGTGATAGGTGTTGCTCCTTACTTAACCCCTTATTCTCTTCTCTTCTCTTCTCTTAACCCCCTACTCTTTCCTTTCTCTCGGGCTATCCTTAGAGTGGATCTTAGGGTCTTTGTTAGCCTTAGCTTCTGAAGATTCTGTAGATTCACGAAGTCATTAATCGCTTAATCGAATTACCCTAAATGCCTGAAATTTTTAGGCATTACGTGAAATGACTGGTTTCACACATTAACTGTAAAATAGTGTTTGTACTTGTAAATTTGGTAAATTTTGTAATTTTAAGTTATATACTGATGATAAGTTTGAGGAGTTAAAAAAGGTCTTATTAAGAATTTGATGATTCATCAGCCTCAGGAAAACTTAACGCGAATAGAAGAACGAAATACAAGATGAAAAACTAGATCCTTTAGTTCAAATTCTTAATAATTCTTTGTTTATCACAGAAGATCGTTCCTTTGGATTTTAAGTTAGCTAATGTAACTCCACTCTTTTAAAAAGGGGGATAAGCAACAAAAGGTAGCAATAAACGGGAATAGTCAAGGTGAGCTAATGTAACTAACGGTGTTCCCCAAGGATCAGTTTTGGGAACAGTATTTTTCATGGTAATGTATATATATTAACGATCTAGACGTCAATTTATTGAGTAAAATTTCTAAATTTGCCGACGTTACTAAAATTGCGTCAAAGCAAATAGTTTATTAGATAAAGAGAGTTTGCAGCGCGATCTTGATAAATTGGTGGAGTGGCCTAATAGGTGGCAACTGGAATTTAACGTAGATAAACGTAAAGCCATGCATATAGGTTACTACAACAGTAAGTGAAGTAAGTGAACTACACTATGGAAAATAGTGTGTTAAATAAAGCCTCCGAGGAAAAAGATTTGGGTGTCATTGTTACAAAGGATTTAAAATTCTCAAAACAGTGTCCATTTGCGAGCAGTAAAGCTAACAATGTACTGGATTTTAGTTCTTGTAATTTTGAATAAAGATAGTGTTTTGTCAGTATATAAATCGCTTGTTACGCCTCACTTAGAATATGCTATACAGGTTTGGTCACTCTATATGAGTAAGGATCTAGAAATGTGTAGAAACAGTTCAGCATCGCGCAGCAAGGCTTATTTCAACCTTACGTGGTAAACTATACGAAAACAAACTCAAAGAGTTGAATTTGTAAACCCTTGAAACTCGGCGTTTGAGAGGCGAATTATAGTAATTCAGGTATTTAAAGTTTTAAATCGATTTGTCAACGTAAATTGTGGGCATTCTTTTGACCTAGACCAGTGGTTCCCAAATTTATTTGTATGGTTACCCAAAACCCAATTCTAATGCAGCTCCATTACTCCAATCATTAGATGTTTTATAACTTCTTGATTATCACAATATTAATTTTTATAACTTCTGGATTGCGTGTCATTACCCCACAAAATAGTTGTCATTACCCCAGTGTGGTGATTTACCCCTAAATTGGGAACCAATGACCTAGACCAGTGCTGTCCAACTTCTATAAAGCGCGGCCACGATGTTGCCTATAATCATACACTGTTGGTTAATACGACTTAGGAACCCGCTGAATGTTGTTCTCCCTACTAGAAATGACAAAATAGGGAAGAAAATTCAGAAATGAAATTTGGCAAACGTCCATTCCGCGGGCCGCAAGTTGGACCGCGCTGACCTAGACGATGTAAATATTACGAGAAACAATGTTTTTAAAATAAAAGTCAAAAGATTTGAGACAAAGTTGCGAAAATTTCAGAAATAATTAAATCGGCTCGCTCAGTGGTCGACCACTTGGCAAATGCCTTTTAAGTTAGATAAATGCAAAGTGATGCACGTAGGCGCCAGGAACCGATGTTGCGCCAACTATTTGTTGTGTGGGGCAGGAAATTGCAACTATCAACTTTGTAGAAAACTTTGGTGTGTTTATAATTAGTGAGCTCAAGTTTTCGTAAGATTTCGTTGACGTTGAAAAAAATTAATAAAATACTGAGCTACATTAAAAGGTAATCCTCGTATACCGTAGTAAAGACATTATTCTCCCTCTCTACGGTGCGTTGGTTAGGCCCACCTCGAGTATGCTGTGCAATTCTGGTCCCACTTTTGAGAAAAAGTATACAAAGGCTCGAAAATATTCAAGACAGAATGACTAAGCTAATTTCGTTTGTCCTTCATAAATCATACGATTATAGACTTCCCGATCTTAATTTATATTCCTTCCAGAAGCGTCAGCCCAGAGGCGGAGATTGGAGGAGGAGACTGTAGACACCAATCGACCAGGGAAGTACTCCGGTTGGGGACGTTAGGCAGGAGACAGGGAGTGCAGGAACTCCCATTTCTCCTGTCATTGTCCTTCTTAGCTGATCTTTTTTCCGTGTCTCATCCAGCATACCCTCAAACGTACACACTTCACCCTCTATTCTTCACAAAACATGCATGAATTTTACACACTACACAATCTTTTCAAAATTTATTAAAAAAAATGGCATCGTGAGCCTCGGAGACCTTGATTTTGGCTATCTTCCCTATAAACGGGGGCATTTTTGTGGGTACCCGCCCTTGACCCCTCCTTTCTACATAAAATGAACTAATTACGGTATTTAAACTCCTGTATAGGATCGGCAAATATTGATAACTCTAAACGTTTTACACTAAGCACGAACCCGACTCGTAAAACAAGTGCTGGAAAGTGTAACCAAAACGGTACAATATGGATATTTGCGTACACTTCTTTACGCACAAGATTATCAATTATCACCGGTCTGCATGAAAATCGATTTCTTTATTTTGAGTTATGATTCTGAAACAGTTCGCTGCGCTGAATTAAAAATGCTACCAGTTTTTTTTCTATCACCCACAGTTTTAAAGTTATTAGCAAAACAATTTTGCGGCGTTTTGTAATTTTTTACCTTTTTTTATCTTTAATTAATTTCGTTTTTTCATATTTTTCAGATAGATAATTCTAACATTATGTCTTTAAAATTTTAATAATGGCTTCTAGAGGATGTACCCATAGTCCAGACATATTTTGTTATATTTGTGGTCGGTATGTTGTTGTAAAACAAAGGACAAATGTAACGACCTTCATTAAGAGTTCTTATCATGCTTATTTTGGAATTAAATTAGGAGATCAAGACAAAAGTTGGGCTCCACACAAGGTTTGTCTTGCGTGTGTTGCGGCACTAAGGAATTGGAGCAAAGGTAAAAAGAAAAGTTTGCCATTTGGGATCCCTATGGTATGGCGCGAGCCTAGAAACCATACCGACGACTGCTACTTCTGTTCTTGCAATGTTAAAGGTTATAATGCAAAGAATAAAGAGAGCCTTCAATACCCAAGTCTTCCATCTGAAATAAGGCCGGTACCCCATGGTCCAGAAGTTCCTATTCCCCGCCCACCCGAGAGTCTGGATCAATAAAATTCAGATTCTGATTCAGCTCCAAATCCAGACAATGATGATGTTTATGAACAGCCAACAGCTGACCGAGATCCTAAACCATTAACCCAAGCCGAACTAAATGACTTAGTCAGAGATTTGAATCTGCCTAAGGACTTTGCAGAACTTTTGGGGTCTAGATTGCAGCAGGAGAACAATTTATTGGCATCCAACACATACTTCGCTTGGTACAAGTAAAGAAGGTAAATATATTTTGTTTCTTTCAGTTATTTTTTTATTCTTTCATAAACAAGCAATATGCTTGTCCAAGAGCTAGGAGCTATTTAATTCTGCTTTAATTAGATTTTACTCTATCACCTAAAGATTTCGTGCTACAAGGGGTGTTGTAATATCTCATCTGTCCCCAAATGTTAACCACCCATTGATGGGAGGGGAGAGAGTATTTTGCTGGGAACGGGACTGGTTGTTATATATATTTACCCTACATTATTATGTAAGCGTTACTGTAGTCTATAACAACAAAATTTATGGCTTAGCATGTGCAATCCAATGTTGGTCTCGATAAGATGGTTCACATTTGGGGATAAATGGGGGATTTATGACACACCCTGTAGTAAGAAAACCATACATGATAGGGAAAAACTAACTATATTTTTGAGATCAGCGCAATCAAATTATATGGAATCACCAACTAGTTTGTAAAAATCGATCGACAAGTTTTCAAATGTGTACTGGTGAAATTATTTATTAGAATAAGTTTTCCAGTGTGAAGTCGTTTCCAACACCTTCGTCAGTATGTTTAAAATCAATCTTAACCTAGCGTTAGGCGATCTTCTTGAGTAACTCTTCTTGCTTCTGGATTTATTACTCTGATTTGCTTATCGATGTATAAATGTATGATTGTGCGTATATATTTCCAATTCGTAACCTAACCTAACCTAAATTGTTCTATGAAATTTCTAGGCAGTTTTTTCCTTTGCAAATTGCCAAGTATTTTCTTTCACTAACGTCCCTACCTTAGTGAGTAACACCCTTTCCCCCCCCCTATATAAGTGGAGTGAAAACACTAAGGTAATGGGTTGGAATCCTGATGATGCTGTTAATAATAGTACAAGAGTTAGTTAGACCTTTAGGCTGCCAGTTTCTAGACCTGCTGACTGATTATTTTTTATTTTTTATTTCTCCGAGGACTAGGGAAGAGCCTTCTTGCTCTTCGGTGCTTGTTCTTCTCTTTTTGAGTTTGTCTGCGGCTGTATGAAAGCTATAAGTACCACTTCGAGTAGGTTGTAAAGTTATTGTAGCTTAATATTATTCTTGTAATTCCTTGTAACTCCCTATAACTTTTTGTTACATATACACTACGTTCCAAATTATTAAGCAGATTGCATTTTCTCTAATTTTCACCGATTTCAATGAAATTTATAGCAAATAATTACTATATATAGCAGCACTGATAGTATTCATTTCGATTAAATATTTTGATAATTCAAATAACTATCTCTTTTTATTGAAAAATATGTAAAATATTATGTTCCGAATTATTAAGCAAGTATTCTATTTACAGATCTAAATGGTGAAAATGGGTAAGAAGAAGGATTTAACACTAACTAAGAAAAGAAAAATAGTCAAGTTACTCGCTGAAAATATAAAATCTATTGGAATTGCGAAGCAGTTTGGCAGGGCTTATCGAACTGTAAACAAGTTTGTAGCGGAGGGTACCAAACTGAGCCAGCGAAGTGATAAAG
The DNA here is from genome assembly GCA_023014485.1 of Bathynomus jamesi. Taxonomy (NCBI): domain Eukaryota; kingdom Metazoa; phylum Arthropoda; class Malacostraca; order Isopoda; family Cirolanidae; genus Bathynomus; species Bathynomus jamesi. The sequence goes on along the minus strand of JAJOZX010008097.1, from coordinate 168,036 downwards.
GAGCTATAAGAAAAGTGACAAGGCGGCAGATATCTGTAATCAAGTGTAAATTGCAAAGCATCCATTGTCCTCAAGTAAAGAGGTTTCTGAGCAGGCTGGCATATAATGTACCAAGAACATCTCGATGTGGAATCTTCCAAACAAGTGGCAAGACGTGTAAACCTACGATTCAGTCACCATTAACACCCAGGTACAAGAGCAGCGTGTTGAATGGGCGCGTCAGTACGTGAAAACAGATTTTAATACTGTATTGTTAACCGATGAATGAAGAGCAACCCTTGAGGGATCTGATGGTTGGTCAAGAAGATGGATTGCTAAGGGTCACTCTTTACCACGGAATGAAGTTTTCTTTTAGAAAGTTTGTGTAAGACTGGGCATTCATTTTTACACCATCAGGCACTCTGTATGGGACAGCTACTTCATTGCCTATCAATCTTGCCCAAAACATGACACTACCTCCACCTTGTTGGCGTCTTAATCTCGATGGTAGAAATTGGCTCTCAGCAATCCATCTTCTTGACCAACCATCAGATCCCGCAAGGGTTGCTCTTCATTCATCGGTTAACAATACAGTTCTAAAATCTGTTTTCACGTACTGGCGCGCCCATTCAACACGCTGCTTCTTGTACCTGGGTGTTAATGGTGACTGAATCGTAGGTTTACACGTCTTGCCAATTGTTTGGAGGATTCCACATCGAGATGTTCTTGGTACATTATGTATGCCAGCCTGCTCAAAAACCTCTTTACTTGAGGACAATGGATGCTTTGCAACTTTGCGCTTGATTACAGATATCTGCCGCCTTGTCACTTTTCTTATAGCTCCTTTATCACTTCGCTGCCTCAGTTTGGTACCCTCCGCTACAAACGTGTTTACAGTTCGATAAGCCCTGCCAAACTGCTTCGAAATTTCAGTAGATTTTATATTTTAGCGAGTAACTTCACTATTTTTCTTTTCTCAGCTAGTATTAAATCCTTCTTCTTACCCATTTTCACCATTTAGATCTGTAAATAGAATACTTGCTTAATAATTCGGAACATAATATTATACATATTTTCAATAAAAAGATATAATTATTTCAATTATCAAAATATTCAATCGAAATGAATACTATCAGTGCTGCTATATAATAATTATTTGCTATAAATTTCATTGAAATCGGTGAAAAACTTTTGAAAACATTGGAGAAAATGCAATCTGCTTAATAATTTGGAACGGAGTGTATATATATATATATATATATATGGGCTACGTCGTGGCCAATGTCGTAACACCGCTTCCCGGAGATCAGCGAAGTTAAGCGACATTGGGTCTGGGTAGTAGTTGGATGAGAGACCGTCCTCCGCACCCAGATTATGTAGCGACCCGTGGTTCGGATCCCAAGTAAAGCTGTAGGTCCAGTCCGTCATATGACCTTAGATGTTGCGAAGGAGGTTAAACAACCCCAATTATATATATATATATATATACATATATGCTCACGATATATATATGCTCACGGTTTCTCAAAAAAGGGTCGAAATCGACACAGCCATAGAACCAAAACTAAGAGCGAGTCTCATTCACCTAAAACTAAATGAATATCTACTAAACTCTCCTTCATTATACATTGTTCAGCGATCCAAGTTCGAGGTATAATTTGCTTGTTCCTAAGAACCTGTTAATTTTTGATATGTGACTCTTTCACATGGAAAATGATCCAAATAGTTTTAAAACTGTAAAAATATTGGAAGAAAGCAACGATTTTGTTCACATTTTATGGGATATGTTATTGGTGTGGAAATTGTGAGAATTTGGACATAAAATATACTTTAACTCCGTGAATAAAGTATTATTAATGTCGAATTCTTAATGTCGTAAATGTAGCCTATTTTGAAATAAAATGTTGAATGCTACTCCATACACGCTACGAAAAATATGTACGGAAGGGACCTATAGACATTTCGTCCGGGCTGACGCCATTTTCTCGATATGACAGTTAATTATAATCGACAAGTTTGTTAGGTTAGGTTAGGTTAGGTTAAGCTAGTTTTTCAGAGTGGCGATGTTATGTCCCCTCGAGCAAATGAGTATAGGCCCATTTTGCTTATAGGAAATTGCATCAAAACACTAATAAACTAACTTAACCTGTGCTAACCTAACCTAACTTGACTTAATCTAACCCCAAACAAACTTATCTATTAAAAATCACGCCGAGAGAGTGACGTTAGGAACCCGAACGTATTTCGTCAAAGGGACATTCTGTCGACACTCTTATTACCTTAGCTTAACCTATTTTGCTATATTCTAACCTAACCTAACCCGTAGGGGCGTAGGACACTTGTCGACAGAATGTTGTACGCTCAAAACGACATTGGGTCTGGTTAGTCATTAGCTCCAGATAATGTGGTTCGGATCTCACGTCAAGTTGTAGGTCCCCCTGTACAAAAACCTAACCCAAACAATTTAGAACGACATATCCAGTTAACATAATCAAGATACTTTAACAAAATTAACAAAGCGACGACAAGAAAACTAGCATTTACTTGGACGTCTGGTGCTAGTGTCTCCGAGCAACTGATACAATGAGCAAACCAAATCGTATGTAATGCAATTTAACATCCAAATGAAGAAAAATTATGAAAACCCACTTTAAAAGGTCACCTTGGCTATGCTCCATCTGCATAATACAGGAGACCCTCTTCCCCCTTATGCGGATCTCACCCACTACTACCACCACCACCGCCATTAGATAATTATTCGTTAATCCAAAATTATAAAGTAACCACAATACTACTACAAAGGTCGCGTGCAGTACGATAGGTATAGGAATATGGCATCTATTCAGGAATAAAATAAACAAGGTAAATCAATTACAAGTTATCTCTGAAACCATTCTTCGAATTAAACTAACATTTTTCTGCAGTGTTTTTCTAATCCATCACAATTTTGTTTTGTAGCTCCATTTATTAAAGGTAACGAAAAAAATATATAACGGCAGAACGAAATATAAAAATATTTCTTTAGTTGCAAACTTGAATTCTGTATTTTTGCCTGTAATTAGCGCCGTGCTCCGTCTTCATTATATTGTAGCCAATTACATTCCATGCGATGAAGAATCAGTTTCGGGTAAATTTTATAGTTAATTCTTTTATTCCTTTCTTTATTTTAGTAACATTTGTTTAATGCTTTGTTTTACTAAGTAAATATATGCTTAGTTTTTATTTTGTTATTGTTTGTTGTACTGAGTTCGCGTTTGAAGACTTTTTTATGTTCAGAGATTTCAAACATAATTTGTGTTTGCTATCAAATTTTAGTTTATCGATTGGACCATGTTTCCGCTCCTATTATTTCTTATTTATTACTATTCATTTAAATTAATTTGTAACTTATCCATAAAGTTAAGAGTCTTTATTAATTTTCATATTTATAGAGACGTAATTATACAATTAGTTTATTATTTGATTAAGATTTTTATTATTTATTAGAATATGTTTTTAATTCTTTACAAAATCTATGATATTCATTATTCGAACGTGGAAGTACTGTGCTCGGCATTTTTTGCTCTTTCTAACATGAGAATGAATCGTAAAAAAGATAAGAGAGTACAATTTTTAACGAATTTAGATAATATAAAGTATCTTGATTATCTTACGAGTTACTTCGTGGTCATGTCGCAACGCCGCTTCCCGTAGATCAGCGAAGTTAAGTAACGTTGGATCCGGGTAATATGTGGATGGGTGACCCTCATCTACATTCAAATGGTATAGGGATCAGAGATTAGGATCCCACGTAAAGCTGCAAGTCCCAGGCGTCACGTAACGTTTGCCGTCACGCAAGAAAGGTTAAATAATCCCCAAAACACACACACACACATATATTATGTGTGTACATATGCGTGTGTGCTCGCGCTGGCATTAGGATTTATTATAATTAAATAAATGTTACATTAAATGAGAAGAGTCTCTATAAATAAGTGAGATTTATTTACAAACTGCAAATAAATCTTATTTGTAAAGAGTAAAATGAGATTAGAGTCGCGAAATTAAATCTAAACCAAACATTTTTTTGATTTGTTTCGCCATTTCTTCATCTAGATTTCGGTTACAGTTCTCTACTTTCTTTCGTTATTCCACTCTTTGTGTGACCTCGTCCATATCTTCGGATGGAGAAGTGTTCCTTTCTCTCCGTGTGCCACTCCCGTAATGACTATAATTGCCAAGTGGCCCTCGTGGCACCCTATGGCATCTTGAAAGAAAATGTGCATTAGGAGGCTCGGCCCTCCGTTCCCCGGGCGGTGGAGGCCTTTAATTGCTGCTAAGGGCCATTGTCCAGCCTTATTTCGACCTCATTTTGATTAGGGGAGATGAAGAGGGGTGCAGGTACGCGAAGTGGGGAGGGTAGGAAATGCTGTAGGGGAGAAGGGCGAATAAGGTATGGGGGGAACAAAGTCATATTATAGGGCTGGGAATGTTTAATAAGCGAATGGTATGTGTGTGTGTATCAAACGCGATGTATATGATGAAAAAGAGTAGTAAAAGTCGGGTTAAATTTCCTAACTTCCCCTAAACGGATAAGTGTTGAGTAAACATTTAGGTGAAACCGTAAATTTTGGTAAAAATCTGGTTGAAGTGTAATATTAAGTCCAAAACTTCACATAAAAAAGACGATAAGTGAAATAAAAATCGGGCAACCCAGTTTTTATATCTCTGAGATAAAAGTTGCCATGGCAAATCTGTGGATAAGGAAGTTTGATAAAAATAAGACAGTTTTTAATAAAACTGTTGAAACACCGAAACTTTGGAAAAAAACGAAAATAATATCAAAATTCTCCGAAATGAAAGATATAAGTAAAGGAATGAGGCTTTTATATCTATTTTGATAAATAGTGTTGGACGTATGATGAGAGATTACGCCACGTTTACCGCTCTGAACATGTTGGCGACGTGTTTACTCTTTTTCTCGAAGTTTGGCCTGAAACATTTTAAGTTTTTAATTACTTTGGTTTCCACTATTTTATGCTGTTTGGTCTCATTCCTCGTAAAATAATCTCTTTTTTTTAATTTCTTTTTACATCTTCTATTTGCATTTAATAATAACGTTTTTTAATATGATTTTCATATCTTTCGTATCTTTTCAGCTTTTAAATTTTTATACGCCATGTTTGAAATTATGCTCATCTCTATCTTCCATATTTATGTCGATAAACGTATATCACTTGCGCACTTCTCCTATTTCATACTTTCAGTCAGTCTAAGAGGCAATTCTATATATACTCTATATACGCATTTCATCTTTAATTTGCGTTTCAATAATTTTATCTCGTCAAACTTCAGATTTGTCCGATATAATTTTAACTCCTTTATTTAGAATCTAAAATGAAACTCATCAATTAGGAAAGAAATGTAAATGAGCTCGCGTGTGTAAGACAAACAGCAATACACGCGACCGGCGATTTAGATAATGCTTTGAAACTGCAGGTAACCACAACCAACAATGTTCTTGCCTGGCCACATTCCTGCAGAAGCAAACACACCTTCAGCAGTGATGAGGACAAGGGCAACTTTCATTTCTCTTGTTTCAGGCGAGAACACTGTCTGTGATTGCTTATATATATATATATATATATATATAATTATATATATATATATATATATATATATATATATATATATATGTGCGCCTCGGTGGTGTAGTGATTAGCGTCGCTGACTACGAATCCATTAGACCCAGTGACGGCAGGCAGCGCGCAGCAAAACCCAGCTCTTCATCCTTCCACTAGGGGGGGGGGGGGGGATCAATTTTTATTTTTGGGGGATTATTTATTTTTTCTGGTTCTTAAAATGTGCTATCACTTACGAACAGCTTAGAAATAGAAAAAAAATCATGTATTTTACTCGATAACCCCCCTGTACATGTGGTTTGAATGTTTATTGAATATCATAATATTTATTAAAACAAATCTTGTTAAAAAACATGAAATATCATTGAAGAAGTTAGAACTAGACCTGTAATTGATTAATTCACAGAATATATTTGCTAGAAAATAATGGAAAATAATATTGTATATATATTTTTACATCACCTAGACAAAACAAAAAATCATAAATTCAGACATAGCATAATGTAAATGTCTCTAATTACCACACATTATTTCGCACATAAGTATATTTATAGCATTATCAAAATCTTTCATAGTCATTGTCATATTTGATGCAACTCTGTCTAGATAGATTTTCAAGTTAATTGCATAAGTCTCTATTGGAAGATTCTTGTAGTACTTTCTCAGTTTGAAGATATCTGACGACCTGGGAAGAGATGTCGATGTATCTCTTGCATATCTCACTTCGATGTATATTCTGTCATTTTTCTCTTTGAGTGACAACCTTGTATCATTCACAAAATTATCTACTTCACTAGCTTTGGTGAAAGGTCCACCAAGTTTCTTCAGGGTGTCTAGATCTTTGTTCTTTCTCTTGTCAGCTGCTATGTTTGCTACCTCCTTGTCACTTAATCCTTGCCTCTTAAGTTCTTGTTGCTTTCTGCTCCATTCTACCAACACGTTAGGAAGGGGACCATCTTGCTGTACTAGTTTTGCATATACTTTGGCCATAGACTTGCCTTCAATCAAGTCAGTGCTTCTTCCTTTTACATCTGCACGGCTGGCCGTAGGTAGCTGTTTTGCACCACGTTGACTAAGCTCATAGTTGATGCTGCCCACTGACCATTCTGGATGCAAGTTGTTGATTGGTGCTTTCTGTAGTTTCTCCTGATCTATCGATGCTACCTGAAAAGGAATAAAATAGTACTGTACCATGAGGATACAAAAACAGCATCAATTCAACAACAATAGAACATTATAAAATTATGTATTGCACTTACCTGTCGAGGGGCTTCCGCATCACAGTTACCAAACTGGAATATGTCTCCACGTTGTTTCTGCCATCCAGCTGCTAATTTCTTCATCATGATGCTGAGAACATTTGTGACTCTTGGTTTGTAGCAGTTAACGGCTTTCGTGATTGAATTACGGATGTCTTCATTCCACAGAACCGTTTTAAACCTATCAGGTGATATGAAGTTGAATGCAGGCTCGTCAATGTTCAGAAGATCAGATGGATCCGTTTTGCATAAATCATCGTACAGCGTTGGAAATGCAATCATGATCTTAGCATAATCTGCTGTGCTAGTCGATGTCAGACTGATGAATGGTTCAATCAAATGTATTCCAATTAGTGCACCAGCTAGACAAAGGATGCGAATATATTCAAGGTTACTGAATGAGCGCAGGATGCATGCAAGTTGGTTAGTGATGTGTTCATACTTGTTGAGAAAATTAGAAACATCTTCATCCAAGTTGATGGTGATAGCGAACAAGAAAGTAAGCCTATTAAACCTCTCTTTTTGTAGGCGAACAGCAGCATTCTTCTTTGGCATGATGTATTGATCAAAGTCACCTGCTTTGTTCCACTGTTTATGGTCATAATCGTGTGAAACCAATCTCACTAAACAGTCCATGAACTGTTCTGTGATTGAATCATGGTATGTAACACAACTGACAAGGAAGTTTGCAAATATCTTGTCTGGTCCAATAGTGTTATCAATCTCTTTAAACACTTCAACAATTTTGCGATTAAACATTAATGTAGGATGAACTTGACATAAGAGATGTTCAGGTGTATGATCGGTGTCAAGCATGTCAGATACAATGCTTTCGACCCCAGCGTTGTGGCTTGTTGCATCAGTCATCACAAAATCTATTTTCTCATACAGAGTCTTAGGATCGAAACCGCTGACTACCGATAAAATGTTCAGGATAGTAACTCTCAGTGCTGCTAGATTTTCTCGTGATTCTGATACTAGCTGCAGCGTTGGGATGGAACGATATTTTCCATTAATTGTGATATCTTGAACAGAAAATGACCCTGCACCCTGTTTTCTAGATCCATCATCATGATAAGTAATTGTGACTGACTCATCCGAATTCATGATCTCTTGTACTATTTCTGCCAGTACAAAAGCTTCAATAGCTTTTCCTATTTTTCGGCATGCTGATTGGGCTGGAGCTGTGTCTAAATCAATGTAATGCGCATTTTCGTCAAAGTACTTCCAGCTGCGATCGAACATGTAGTTTCCCACTTCAATAATAGCTGCTGTTGCTTGGTTGTATGATAAATGATATTTGGATATCAGTTTGTGAGCCACTCTGTAGAATGCTGCTTTTATTTTTGCCGGACTTTCACGGATATGCCTGTATTGATGAGGCAACTTGTTTCTATCCTAATTCAAGTTTGCATACACAAATTTTCGTTTTTTTGATGTTGATGTTATATTTTCTTCAGGGATATATTCATCTTCAGTGCATGTGTCCTCATCTGTTATCGAACCATCAAATTCTTGGTAAAGCTGATAGAAACTGATTTTTCTTTGTGTCTTCTTGTTCCTTTAGGAGCATCTTGTCCATTGCAGCTTGCATCCTCATTTGCCTCTCAGCTGTTCTTTGCCATGCCATGTCCACTGAATTATCACAAAACATTTTTCTTGGTCCTCGTTGATCCTCCAGGAACTTCCACTCTATCTCAGTAACTTTAACACCATAGATCTTCTCTTGGCGTCTTCGTGATTTCATATCTGTACAGGAGATATCAAACAAAGTGGCTGCAACACGGTTGTTGAATTCTGAAATTTCTGCTCGTTTTGCTTCAGTCATTCTCTGTGAGCGAACCTGACAGTGTTTTTTGAACTCTTCATACAACTTTGTTATCTGGTTGACAATGTTACTGATCGACTTTGTGTATAGGTTGCACCAAATCCAAAGGTTCTGCAAGTTGTAGGCAACTTTCCCTGCAGCATCACTAACAGAAAGTTGATTCTTACCAGCTCTGGCTGGCCTCAGCATGAACATCATCACTTGAATAACATCTTGCTGGAGTGGCAGTACACCTGCCTTAAACTGATATAGCTCAATATATTCCACATCTCCACACCGGCGTGTGGAAGCAGAACGTAACTCTCTCATTTTGATCCTGTTAATTACTGTACTATAAGTCTATTTTAAGCTTTCTTTAGCTCCTGTAAATGAGAAAAAATTATTAAACAAGCATAAAAAAGTTACAACTAAAATAATCATGTAATATAATAATATTATATATAAATAATATATAATATACAAATATATATATTATATTATATATATATATATAATAATATAATATTATGATTATATGTAAATAATAATCATAAAATAATTATAATGAATGGCAAATAATCAGTTTTTGTAGCTAATATTGTTATTTAGCATCAGCAAACAATTCAGTTAACTAAATTTATGATGTGAATATTGATGTCAGCAATTTAATAGTATTTTTTTAATAAAACCAGATAAAGTGGCTAATAATTTTCATTGTTAATATCAGCAAAACTTCAGAGGGCATGTACAGGGGAGTTAATGACATCAGATATTTGTGAAACATGGTTCATTTTACTTCTTTTGTATGATAGCAACTTTTAAAGACCAGAAAACTGGGGGGTCACCATTTCTGTCCCCCCCCCTACTTCCACACAATAAAAAAATTGGTTAGTAGATAAATGGGTACCCTAGGTAGCCTAGTGGTTAAGAAGCTGGGCTGCTGGTGGGGCATGGTTCGGATTCTACATTAAACTGTAGATTTAAGGTGGAGTAACAAACAAGCTTGACCTTCGTCAGAATGAACAATTCGGGCAGAAGCAAAACCATGGTTAACCAAAGTTTTATATATATATACACACACACACACACACACACACTATTTTCAGTTCTCATTTTACTTTGCTCGCCAGTTTATTTCACATAATTTAAAAGAAAAATTTTCTTCAGAAATTACAAAGAATAATAAAAAAAAACAAAAAAATATCTTTTCGCTTTTCTAAACAAATAAATAAAGACTTTTTTTTATTATTACAGAATAATATATTCAGAAGAAGACCGGAGAAATTACCATAATTTCCAACCCCCAAAAAACAGACTCTCTCAAAAATAAATAATAAACTTACCCAATACTGTAAATATAAAGAGAAAAAATTAAAGTTTGACCATTTTCCTCTTCAATAACACTCTAAAACTATCGAGCCAGGGGGCAGGGGGCAACTCCCCACAGAGTAGAACCCCCTGTGCGACCATCCATCTTGGGCCACCAACCGATTTCAAAGCCTAGGCCTAAGGCGTATTTACTGTCTACTCGCTCAGTTTCGAGCGAGACTTTAATAATTTATATAGGCTTATCCACACCATAATTATAAAGGTAACAGAGAGGTCAAAGCCATTAAATTGAGGTAATTAAATATGTTGCACTCCACACCACGCCTATAAATATAAACTTTATAGGAGCCCTATCTTTTTTATATATATATATATATATATATATATATATATATATATATATATATATATATATATATTATATAATATATATATATATATATATATATATATATATATATATATATATATATATATATATATATATATATATATATATATATATATATATATATTAGCGTAAAAGTAATAAAACAGAACGCCGCTCAACGAACTTAAATTTTCCCCGGAATATAAAACTCTTAAAATGATTATTACAATCATTAATAAGGACAAAATACAACATTTCCGCTTAAAACTTGGTACAGGAAACAGCTGCAGCTTTAAACATGTTTAATCGACTTTAATTACAAAACTAAACAAATACAAAGACGGATTGTTTTTCATTGTTTTTTTTGCAGTAATTACGAATAGTGCGGGTTTTCTCTGTAATTTTCTGCTTATATTAATTAAATGATTAAACACAAGTGTGTGTGTGTGTGTGTGTGTATATATATATATATATATATATATATATATGTGTGTGTGTGTTTGTGTGTGTGTGTGTGTGTATAGGCTTAAATTAACAAATCTTCAGCTTAAAAGCCCCAACTGCTCGTACTTCCTCTACCTTTAAAACATCGCTTTTATTTACAGAAGCCAAATCGGGCAAATAGCCTTCTAAAATAACATAAAATGAGGCCTATAAATAGCCTCCGTAAATAGCATCTATAAAGAGTAACTATAAATAGCAGGAATACAGCAGGAAAGCGTGACGGAAAGCTCTGGAAAATTAATAGGGGAAATCCGCGATAGAAACAAGACGTCTGCGCCGATGGAAAAACAGCTCACGTCCGTAAGTCATAAATTGCTCTGTCAATTTTGAAGTGCGCGAGAGAAGGCCCGATAATGATGTTAGTTTTTGTTAAGACTTTAAAATGACTTGCAATTGATTGTTTGTACGAGGCCTTACCTGCATGACAGTCAAACAAGGCCAGGTTGATTTCTTTGCTTATTTTTTTGATGTTTATTGTCGGCTATTTTCCCGTTTTGATTAATTTGCTTATTGTAGTATCATTTACTATTATTGTTACTTATTATTATTATTATTATTATTATTATTATTACTAATTACATTTTACCCGTTATGCTAGCATGGAGAGGTCCTAATACCTGTACTCTACGACCGCTTACTTTTGCTATTAATAACGTTGTTAAAAATTTACATAATAGTTTGCTTCTGTCTCACACAGAAGACATGTTCAAGGAATTAGATACTTTGAATATCTCTCAGTTCTATATTGTTAGACTTCCGGAATTTATATTTTACCCTGTAAATGGGTAAAAGGTTAATTCAAGACTTTACTGGAAATGCCACTTGGTCTCAGAACTATACTACCAGAAGAATAAACGAGTTTAGGTTACCATTTGTTGGTACCAACGTTCACCAACGATTTTTTTTGCTCTCAAATGCATTAAAATTAAGATTTGACTGCCCAGTATTCGTTACAAATTCTCCATTAAGGATTTAAGAGAAAAATTTCATCTTTGGGAGTTTGTTTGACGATGTGACAACCATGAATTTTAGCTCCTTGTATTTCGTAGTATTATTTTTATTCAATGTTTGTTGCAACTGAAAGCTTGTGAAGCTGATTTTGATGTTGTAATGCTTTCTTAAAATAAAATGTAAAGGGTATTATTGATATTATTATTATTATTATTATTATTATTATTATTATCGCTCCTTCGATCTTTCTCATAACTATCACTTTAACTACTTCAAATCCGCTTTTTAATATTGTTTTGGGATAAAAAATTAATATCTAATTTGAGAATACTCATTTTAAATAATCATTCAAACTTTCGACTGACCTTATCATTTCATTTTCGAGGGGACAAAATTTATTTTTTTGAAAATAGTGCCTAACTTTTCCAAAATTCTTACAAGTTATCGAATGGGGAAGCTTTGAATTTTACTTCAAGTGTTTTCGGTAACAATTTAGGAAAAAAAAGTAATATAAATGAGTCTCTTTCCCCTTCAGTGTCATTCCTATTTTATTCATTGCCTAAGAGTAAGAAACCCTTGAGTGAGGTTCTTAAAGGAGGCAATTCCCAAATCAATCCATTTTTATTTCCTCTCTATAGGATTTCCTACTTTGTTAGATTTTTCGTAGAAAATAAACCTCGAGCCTGTATTTGCCCTACACACTTTCTTTACCTATCCCCAGGAAACATTTCCCAAATTTGGAATTCCCACTTGGAGAGTGACGAAAATGGAGACCGCGGATGGGAATGGAAATGATACTGAGTTGGGAATAATCATATAAATGACCCAGCAAGAAATGAGATGTTTAGTAAATGTCACTAAAACGTTCATGACGTTTATAAAACGTCACTAAAACGTTAATAAAATGTTTATTACGCTTATAAAACGTCAATAAAACTTTTATTACGTTTATAAAACATCACTAACAGTCATAACGTTTATAAAATGTTAATAAAAAGTTTATGGTGTTTATAAAACGTTATAAAAACGTACATAACGTTTATAAAACGTTAATAAAACGTTTATTACCTTTATAAAACGTCAATAATAGTCATAACGTTTATAAAACGTCAATAAAACGTTTATTACCTTTATAAAACGTCAATAATAGTCATAACGTTTATAAAACGTTTATTATAAAACGTCAGTAATAATCATAACGTTTATAAAACGTTAATAAAACGTTCATGGCTTTTATAAAACGTCCCATTTTATGCTGTTGAGGTGTTGAAGAATATAAATGTCTGTTTTGGTCCTCAAATTATGAATCTAGTTTTTTCTTTGATAATATAAAGTTTAACGTAGGCCTATAATTGATTAGTGAGGTTTTATGACCGAAATATTTTAGTATTTGTTATTCGCTATAGATGTTAACCTCTTTCCTAATTCCTTCTGTTGTTTAGTTAAATTAGATCTTTGTTTCAAATTAAAGTTTCACCGCTTGATAACAGGGCCCAAACATCACTTTCTCAGGCGCGGTTCACAATCACATGCCAAGCCCTTTTGGCTGTGACTCCTGGTCCCCAGGTTTCATCCAGGTTATTCATATAGCCTATATTTTTGCATATTTTTTATTGAAGTAAATGTATTACATTCAGATGAGATCGGAATTCATTGACATATCATTGACAAAAGTTTAAAATATTTTTTTTTTAATTGGGCCTTACCGGGCCCCTTGGATATCTGGGCCCCAGTAAACTTTACCCTTTTTATCCCCACGCTTGGGCCCTGCTCGATAATACTCGAGTTTCTAGATTTGTACATTGTAAAACAATAAAGGAAAAACCTTACTATGTGAGTGACATCTCATCTGCCACAAAATCATGGTTTAATTATTTTTTTTTTCATATACGAAAATATTAAATGGAGTAAATACAAAATTTAATTTTTAAGCGAAACGGAAACTTCAGTCTGTTCCCTTTTTTCTCAAAAATAAAATTTATTTTACTTCATTAGATGTGTAATGTTATTTTTATAATATCAAAGAAGTAACTACACCATGCGCCTCGGTGGTGTCGTGGTTAGCATCGCTGACTACGAATCTACCGGCCTCGAGTTTGGAACACGGTGACGGCAGGCGGCGCTCAGCAAACCCAGTTGTTCATCCTTCCACACCATAAAAATTGGTTGGTAGGTAAATGGATAGTTTAGTGGTTAAGACGCTGGGTTGCTAATCGGGAGGTCGTGAGATCGAGTCTGGGCGAGGAGTTTGTAAGTTCTGACCCCACCCGTGGTGGGGCGTGGTCCGGATTCCACGTTAAACTGTAGGTCTAAGGTGGAGTGACAAGCGTGACCCTCGTGAAAATGAACAATTCGGGCGGAAGTAAAACTAAGGTAACCAACGTTATGATTTGGTGGCAGGAAAACTGTTTAAATTTTTTACAATGTGGATTAGAGGAGGGTTTACTAAATGCTACATTGTTTCATTGAAGATAAATTCTTCTTCATCGTATAGATTTCTTAATTTTTTTCATGTTTGTAGCGAGTATCACTGTACTAGTTCGATGCATTACACTGTGGAAAAGTTTGGTATGCATAATAATACAAGGAATGGTGACATATTTATTTCTCAACACCACACTTCCATGTTTTTCTACCTGAAATCATTTGAAATAAGCTTTGAATTTTTGGCATTTGATAAATTTCAAGTTAAGTTTAATTTATTGGAAAATAATAGTCAGGTGTCCGTTCGTCATCGTTCTGCGGAAGAGTATCATCCTGACTGTATACTGAAGACTGTGGACAGAAGAGGGGGATCACTCATGGTTTGGACTTGCTTCTCTGTTGCAGGGTCGAGTTCTCACATTCCATGTACCAGCCCTGATCCAACCTTTATGAGGGTCTCGCAAGTTGACGACCTGAGAGGCCCCACTTCCTCTCCTGCCGAACGTGGCACCGCGTTGACTGCTAGTCCCGTTTACGACGTTTGCTTCATTTATAGCCGTTTGTAGAACCATCATGATTTGACTTGGGAATATATTGAGATGGTTTCCCGTTGCCTTTCTCAGGTTTTTTATTCAGGGTTTTCTCCCTTAGCCCTTCTCTCTCCTCTTATATTATTTAATAAGAAATTATTGTGGAGAAGTTACCTTAACAACTAAGTTAAGTTAACAACTTATGCTACATATTTCAAGAATAAAAAAAAGAACATTTATTCTTGATAAATTATCATAACTTAAAAATTTCATGTACAATATTTAAAACAAAAAAAAATTGTTCTATGAAAATGATGGATGTCATCAGACTAAAGATTGAGCGATTACTCAATTTGTAATACTAAATGGCCATCCTCGAACCTTTATTCTATTCATATTGAAAACAGTACAGGGTGTACATAAAGTCAGGATTTATTTTTGTGAAGCACTTGGAAATTATATGGAATTCAATCATAAAATGATAAAGTGGTAACATTTATTAAATAATTAAGAGTAGGATTCGACGTGACGCCCATCAGTATCCCTGCACAGCTCAAATCGTTCCGCAGTATTTCTAAACACATTCTGGAGCATTTGCGGGGTTATGTTATCTGCAGCAGTTCGTATACGTGTACGTAAGTTTTCAAGACTCGTAATCTTCGTCTGATAGACGTGCGACTCGATAAAGCCCCATGCAAAGAAATCTAAAGGGGTTAAATCTGGTCATCTCGCTGGCCAAGGTCTGTTGCTTCCGCGTCCGATCCAGCGATTTGGAAAACGTCCATTTAGATAATCCTGAACAATTTTGGCATAGTGACAAGGAGCACCATCATGTTGATAGACGACGGTACTAACAATCCCCTCCCCGTCGTCTATCAACATGATGGTGCTCCTTGTCACTATGCCAAAATTGTTCAGGATTATCTAAATGGACGTTTTCCAAATCGCTGGATCGGACGCGGAAGCAACAACAGACCTTGGCCAGCGAGATCACCAGATTTAACCCCTTTAGATTTCTTTGCATGGGGCTTTATCAAATCGCACGTCTATCAGACGAAGATTACGAGTCTTGAAAACTTACGTACACGTATACGAACTGCTGCAGATAACATAACCCGCAAATGCTCCAGAATGTGTTTAGAAATGCTGCGGAACGATTTGAGCTGTGCAGGGATACTGATGGGCGTCACGTCGAATCCTACTCTTAATTATTTAATAAATGTTACCACTTTATCATTTTATGATTGAATTCCATATAATTTCCAAGTGCTTCACAAAAATAAATCCTGACTTTATGTACACCCTGTATTAAAATGGAGAAGCGAAGGTTCTAAAATAGTATTTAAGCGAGTCGTAAAAGAGCTGAAAAAAAACCATATCAAAATAGATGCTGACATATCCCAAGGAACCTCGAAAGGTTTCATGGAATTCTAGAAAATCTTTTTTACTATTATAGAAGTTTTCTAGACCCAGATTTTTTTTAAAGTGCTCCTTGTGTGCGCGACTGGAACATTTCTCAATTCAGATAAGGAATATATTACGAACCTTTAAAGAACTCGTAATTTTATATATAATGATTTCTTTGCAAAGTATTATTTAACACGCAACAACGACTTTTTCTTGCGAATGTAAAAAAAAAAACAATTTACAGTTCAAATAAGGTTTTCAAAACAAAAATACAATTATTTACGTCGCATAAAAGGAGTTCTGGAACAGTTGAATGTGAGGCGACATCTAGTGAAGCAAATGTGAGTTAAATTCTCTTTCAGTTAATCTTTATGTATAGTGTGTTATTAGATTAACCTAGATCTATATGTTAACAGTAACTTAAGTTTTAACACTAAATATATTCTAAATAAAGGGTAATAGAATTTAGTTTTACTTGAGATTCGAACCCGCTTTTGTAAAGATCCAAGAAGATATGTCTTGCCAATTCAAACTCTGCGAGCTTCGATCCACTTGTCATAATAATGAGTGAGGATGCCAGAAACTGGCACAGCGCTCGGGCCAACTAATGTTGCCTATTGCTCTAACTCCTATATTATTTATCACCAGCAATCATTGGGGTTCGAACCCCCTAAACTCAGTGCCTTTACTTCAGTATATGGAAACGAAGTTACATACTGAGATACAGTTGTTGCATCCTCCTACCGTATTTAACGAATATTGACTGTAACAGGTATGGAACTAGGTTACTATACCTTTGGATTTCAGTGCTGCCCTCTACAGATCAATCTATATCTGGAACATTCCTGGATTTGTAGAGAGAAGCTTGTTTCAATATTCCAATAGTCTTGGAAGTATATATATATATATATATATATTATATATATGTGTGTGTGTGTGTGTGTGTGGTGTGTGTGTGTGTGTGTGTGTGTATCTTATTTACAGCTTCTTGACATCGTCAACGAAATGGCTGAGAAACTTGTTACAATCGTTTCAACTTGTAGTGAACATCAATTCGAACCAGACACTCGTAAAAATAACTTCATTTGAGAATACGGACTTATAACCAACTTCACTTTGACGAAAACAAACATATAGATACTTCATTTTAAAAATTGGGTTTAGAATTTATAACTAGAGATGAAGATCAAGGCCTTCAAATTTGACAATAAGTTAAACTTCAAATTTACAGCTTAAAGTTAATATAGTTTGTCCAATTTGTTTATTCTTATGGGACTTTACAAGTACAGATTAATAAAAACTTTTGCCCACTTATACTGCTGAGATGGGATATTTTAGGCGTATTTTTACGATACTTGAATCTCATTTGTTTGTGCGTTTTTCCTTTTGGACAAAACTTAATTTGTTTGACTTTCCTCTTATGTGTTACCGTGTGTGTTTTGTTTTAATAACGGAGTTCCAATTCCTTTTAATATGGAATATTGTTTGTATAAACATCTAGTAAAAGTTTTGTTTGAAATATATAGATAGATAAATAGATAGATAGATAGATAGATAGATAGATAGATAGAGAGATAGATATGCATACAAAACTTTGTATTAACAATAACAGTGGAGGCGGATTCTGGTGGAACCTGAGTAATGATAACTGTTACTATATATAATTTTTTTTAAAGTAGAATTTTTTAGAAAAATTAATGATGTACCATCGAAATTTTTGAGTTTTGGCTTTTTGGAGGCGGGAGGAGGAGGGGTGCTTCTCATTATGTCTGTGATTACGTTGTCGTTAACCTCGTTTAAGGAATTTTAATAAGCTTACCTGTGAAGGGAATTTCTATGGTTACAATCTGTATTCATGGAGAGTTAAACCATGTCATTTCAGGTATAACATATTTTGTATTTGCTACAGTCAGTGATGACGTATCGTAAGTAATATTCATTGGTTGCACTGCTGAATACTACTCCCAGTATATATAAATATTATATATATATATATATATATATATATATATATATATATATATATAAAACACAGAGTTGGGCAGTAACGTCGTTACTAGTAGCGACTTTACTAACGACGTTACTTTTTTTAGTAACGGTCAGTGTAAGCCACTACTTTTCAAATTTGGTAACGTTTTTGGTAACGTCGTAAATTTGTAGTCAAAAACAGCGCGTTACTCGTTACTCGTTACTTTTTTAAATTCAGTAAAATGATACCATATAAAGCATAACATAACCAGTAACAATTAGGAGAATATCAACACCAACAACAACAGCAACAACTGTACAACAATAACAACTCCTGTTTTGTTGTTTCACACTAATGATATACTAATATTAGTTATTTTGGCCATTTGTATTTCTTTTTCTTGTGTTGTGTTGGACATACGTTGCTCTTACTTCCAATATTATAAAGGAAACAAATGAAAGTAGTTATTTTCATTGCTATTCAACAACCTCAAAATGTATAATTTATGTTGTTTTGTCTCGAGTTGAATGCTTGTAGTTCAGTTTTGTATACTATATATATTATATATATTATATATATATATATTATATATGAGTAATGACTCCTTACTCATTAATTTTCAAATACATATTTATATTGTGTATATAATACATGTACATCGTGTATTATTATTATTATTATTATTATTATTATTATTATTTTTATTATTATTATATATATGTATACAAAACTGAACAAAACTGAACTTAAGTTTTAACACTAAATGTATTCCAAATAAAACGTAATAGAATTTAGTTTTACTGAGATTCGAACCCGCTTTTATAAAGATCCAAGAAGATCTGTCTTGCCAATTTCAACTCACTCCGCGGGCTTTGATCCACTTTTCATAATAATGAGTGAGGATGGCACAGCGCTCGGGCCAACTAATGTTGCCTATTGCTCGAACTCCTGTATTATTATTATTATTACCAGCAATCATTGGGGTTCGAACCCTTAAACTGGGTGCCTTCACTTCACTTATATGGAAACGGAGTTACGTACTGAGATAAGATATAACAGAAATAAGATATAAAAGAATTGAACGAGAAAAACGAGTAGAAATGATTGTATTGATTGTAATTACAAACAATACAATCAACTTACTAATTAATCCAGTACATTAATTAGTAATTTACTAGAAAAAAATATAGTGCCAAAAAATATAGTGTCAAAAATATAGTGCCAAAATTATAGTGCCCAAAAAAATAGTGTCGTTACCCAAAACGTTACTTATTTAAAATGTAATGCGTAAGGGGTCATTCAAAAATCACGTGGTCCTTTTTCGGGTGGTTTTCAAACCCGTCCCCCCCTCTTGTGGTCATTTGTGGGCAATGATTTAACCCCCCCACCCCACCTCCAAAACAACGTGGTCCTCTGATGTCACCTCCACTCCTTCTTAATCTTATGTAAAATGTAAGGTGCCATATTAGATTTCTGATATTATTGAGAGGTAATGAGGTAAATGAACAATTAAAAGTCATATCTTCTAAATAAACTGTATTAATTGTTTGTTTCTTTGATTCAAAATAATATCTTGACTAAAAAATTTAATTTTGAATGTTCAAAAAATTACTTATTGGAGCATACATAGTGGATACATACTAACATATTGGATGCATACATATTAATTGGAGCATATTGGAGCATTAATTGGAACATAATATAATAAAACAATATTATAAAGAGGATATTTTAATGCTTAGTATTGGCCACGTGGTTAAACGTCAAGAACCCCCCTTTCCCATGTGACCCTTGGTGGTCAAATAAGGAGCTCCCCTCCCCTTTAAGGACCACGCGGTTTTTCAATGTCCCCTAATGACTCGTTACTCGTTAGTAACGAGTAACGAGTCATTACGCATTACATTTTTAAATAAGTAACGTTTTGGGTAACATAGTTGCTTGTACCTGTGGTGAATGGACGTGTGTTTTGCTCTCTATTTAACACCCAAATTAGAAGGGAATAATCTACTCGGCGGTTTATTCTGTTTGCACCCGAAAGTGTATAAAGTATCAGTGAATCCGTGCATATAAATTATAAAGTGAAATTCATTAAAATTAAGAAAGTGCAATACAGTTTACATAATTTATCACCAATTTTAACGTATATATTCAAAACGAAATACGGTTGGCATTCGAGAAAGTTTGAAACAAAGCAGGAAAAAGGTCATAAAACGCAAAGGTCAGAAAACCCTCGAAATACCCTCGACCATCGAAAGGAAAGAAACAGAAATAAAATAAATAAATAAAGAATTTGTGTGGGTATTTCTTCTTACGCTAATTAAGGAATAGCATGGATATGGGTCCAAATTCCACTTAATCTGTAATTTGTGCAATTAGTAACAACGGAAAAGCCTAGCGATTAGATGTGATTTCTGCCAACGATTAAACGACTTTACTGCATGAATTGGAATGATAGGGAAATAACTCTTGTCTCGAACGCGAAACACGTCGTGGGGATCAAATTTCTATGTGGCGCATGTACACAGACCGTAAATTCTTTCGCGGTCTTTAAAGAAATGGAGATAGCAGACTCGAAAGTTACAAAAAAGAATGAAATAATGGGGACACATGGTCCGAAATGGTCCCAACGAAAAACAGGGTGGATGAGAGAGAAGACGAAATAACGAATAACAGCATAATAACGAACAACAATTTAATAACAAATAACGATATAAACAATATAATACGGAAGGAAGACATAGATGAAAGGAAAGAAATAAGTAAAAGTGGCGAAGTAGACAAACGGTCCAACGAGCGAAATGATAAAAAGATAATAACTAAAAACGTAGAAAATAAACAGCCAAAGAAAAATAATGATAATGCCAAAACTAAGAACTTGGAAAATAATAAGAAAGAAAGCAGAAGCGTAGAAAATATCGTATGCAAATACTACGCGAAAGGAAACTGCAGATATCGGGATGGGCAATGCATATATGCACATCCCACATTATGCAAAATGCATTACACAAGTGGATACTGCAAGTTTGATAAGAAATGCATGTTCCACCATCTTACGGTCTGCAACACTTATGAAAGATATGGGAGTTGCAAATACGAAAAAAAATGCCGATACCACCACCCTCAAAGGAACGCACGAGGGAACAGAAAAAACGAACATCAAAGAAGAGTGGCAATTTTTTAGACGCAGCCAACACATTTCAGCTGCTAAATACTCTCCAGCAATTACAAAACCAGCTGACAAATATAAATATAGAAATCCGAGAGCCGGACAGAAGGTACGAACAAAGACACTTCATGCGTTATCGGGACAACAGGTACCGACAAAGATAAAAAGAGGTAAATTCTCGGAGGACCACAAGGCAACGAAACCGGCACCCCCATTGGAAAACAAATCGGAACCACCTGTATGCGAAAAAGAAAGAGAAAAAATAAAAATAATCCTAGCCAACATACAGGGCCTTAAATCAAACCAGTCCACGAACAAAGTTGTATACCTGAAAGGACTCATGCAAGAAGCCGGAGCAGACTTTGCATGCCTCACGGAAACTCATCTAAAGGACTGCCAGGCGAACTGTGAAAATTGTGAGTCCTGTATTGACAAAAAAGAAATACAAATTGACAACTATAACATCCTCCGAGCCGACAGAACAGTGAGACGTAAAGGAGGATGTGCTATTTACACACGCGAAAGGCACATAGCAGAAATGGCTATAAGTACCTCAAACAACTACGTAGAATGTGTAGCAGCAAAAATTGAAAAATTAAATATGGTACTAATTGTAATGTACAGACCCCCAAACACGCCAACCTCAAAATTTTCAGATTCCATTACAGAGGTAAGAAACTTAGTAAAAGATCTACACTCTCCAACCCCAAATATTTTTCTCTGTGGTGATTTTAATTTCCCATTCATGAAATATAAAAGGATAGGAAAAAATATATGTATACACCAGGACAAGGGGGGCACACGAGAAGACCAGGAGCAGGTAAAAATGCTACTAGCTTTAGCTGATGAATTTATGTTAACGCAAGAAATAACAGAAAACACAAGAAAAAACAACTGCCTAGATTTGGTATTCACAAACAACAGTAATCTAATTGATAATGTAGAAATATCCCCAACTATGATATCAGACCACAACATCATTGAAATAACAACTAATATAAAGGCAACAGGAAAGGAAAGAACACGCACAACAGAAAGAAGCAAATTCGAAATTTTTAATTTTCACTCCAAAGCTATAAACTGGGAAGATGTGACATCCAGCATGGAAGTAATAGATTGGAAAACCATTTTCGAGGCCAAGACAACGGAAGAGATGCTAATGACGTTAGAGGAGAAGACGTTAGAAATTGTGGAAAAACATGTCCCAAAGATACAACAAAGAGGAAAGAGAAGCAGGTTCGAAAGACAAAAGAGGGCATTGTTCCGAAAGAGAAAAAGAGTGACTGCAAAATTAAGTAATTGTAAAGATAACAACATCAGAAAAATATTAAATGATAAACTACAAAGTATCGATGTCGTCATACAGGAACTAATCGAGAAGCATACAGAAAAAGAAGAAGATGACGCTATAGAAGCGATAAAGGCTAACTCAAAGTACTTCTATAATTTCGCAAAAAGAAAGTCGAAAAACCAGCGACTATCGGACCTTTAAAAAATGAGAACAGTGATTTATCTGATGATCTAACAGAAGTATCTGAAATATTAAAAGCTCAGTATGAATCATCTTTCAGTATCCCAAAAACTGACAAATTGATATGCGATAGAAACGCGTTCTTTGAAGAAGAACCACAAGGGGAAAGTATAACGGATTTCGACTTTACGACGGATGATATTACACAAGCCATAGGGAAACTAAAAACACACTCAGCGGCAGGACCGGATAAATGGAATGCCACACTGATCAAAAACTGCAAGAATGCAATCGCTGAGCCCCTATACTGGATATGGAGACGATCATTAGACACGGGAGAAATACCGGGCATCCTGAAGAGCGCGAACATAGTCCCAATATATAAAGGAGGAGATCGATCTGAGGCCAAAAACTATAGGCCAGTGTCGCTTACATCCCATCTCACTAAAATATTTGAAAGAATAGTTAGACAGAAAATCTATGACTTTTTGGAAACTCAGAAAAAATTCAATGATAACCAACACGGGTTTCGTTCAGGCAGATCATGCCTATCAGAACTAATGGAACACTACAACAACATTATTGATTCACTTGAAAGTAATGAAAACTATGATGTACTATACACAGACTTTGGTAAAGCGTTCGACAGTGTGACCACGGAATCATAATACATAAGCTGAAAAGTAGGGAAATGGATATATAATTTCCTTAGTGAGCGGCGGCAAGTCGTCACAGTACAAGGAGTATCTTCATCAGAATCAGAGGTCCTCAGCTCGGAACCACAAGGAACAGTATTAGCTCCACTACTCTTCATAATCATGCTAACTGACATAGATGAGGATGTTACCAGAGACAGCACAGTAACATCCTTTGCGGATGACACAAAGATCAGTAGAAAAATAAGAAACCCAGAAGACATAGGATCTCTACAAACCGACATAAACAGAATCTACAAGTGGACGGAAGACAACAATATGAAGTTTAACACCGAGAAATTTCAGCTATTACGGTACGGAAAAAGAGAAGACCTAAAGTCCATGGAATATTATACCCCAAATGGACAGGAAATTCAGAGAAATTCCAGAGCAAAAGATTTAGGGGTTGTAATGACAGATGATGCGAAATTTGAAACACAAAATAAGATAGCAGTAAACAGAGCAAAGAGAATAACGGGTCAGATATTGAGAACCTTTAAACGAAGGGATAGGAATGTAATGATTCCTCTACTGAAAACCCTGATAATACCCAAATTGGAATACTGCTCGGTCCTAACATCCCCATATAAAAAAGAAGACATTAGACAGCTGGAGGGGATCCAAAGAAGCTTCACAGCCAAGATCAATGGGTGCAAAGAACTAAATTACTGGGAAAGGTTACGAGAACTAGACCTATATTCACTGGAAAGGAGAAGAGAGAGATACACCATTATTTACACTTGGAAAATAATGGAGAAACTAGTCCCTAATCTTACTCTGAATCCCATAACTCCCCAAACAACGGTGGAAAGTAGAAGCGGTAGACTGTGTCGTATTCCCAAATTGAAGGCGAGACAGGGAACATCCTTAACCCTGAAAGAAAATAGTTTTGTAATGAGAGGACCAAAACTGTTTAATCAGTTGCCCAAAGACCTAAGAAACACGAAGGGAGTTGCAGTGGAAATCTTCAAAAGAAGACTAGACGCCTGGCTCAGAACAATCCCCAATGAACCGGGCGTACCTGGCTATGTGAGGTGGAGAGCGCAAGAATCCAACTCACTACTTCACCAGGCCAACTCGAGAGGAGGGGCGACAAGCTTGACCTTCGCGAAATGAGAAATCATCGCGCGAAACCTTTGTAAGGTTGTAAGGTAAGGTAAGGTAATGTTTAAGGCGCTAGGCTGCTGATCGGGAGGTCATGAAATTGAGTCCGAGCTAGATCTTTGTGATTTCAAATTTTCTTGCCCGGTCGTGATTCGAATTCCACGTTAATGTAGGTCCAAGATGGGACGGAAAGCTTGATCTTCATCAGAATGAACCGTTCGGCAAGAAGTGAAAACAGGGTAACTGGCATATAAAGTCTGAGTTCACCTGGTACTTCATCATAGGGGTCGGATATAGGTTCAGTAAAGTAATTTTACCGATCCTAAATCATTCTTTGCTGAAATAAGACCCAAATTACATATGCCAGTGAAAGAACAAGTACATAAATACGATGTAATTACATTTTAATGTATCTCAGTCAAGTTTAGGAAAGTGTACTCGATCTGTTGGTTTTATATACAGGGTGTAACAAAAGTCCGTTCTCATAGGGAAAAAACGAGTAGAAATGATGTGTCAAAGACGAGTAGAAATGTGTCAGCGGCTATACAAGGAATGCAATTTGAGTATGTACTGTATTAATTAGTAAGTTGAGTGTATTGTTTGTAATTACAAACAATACAATCATTTCTACTCGTTTTTCTCGTTCATTTCTGTTATATCTTATTTCCCTATGAGAACGGACTTTTATTACACCCTGTATATATATATATATATATATATATATATATAATATATATATAATATCATGCATGACTCCCCATGACGTTTTCAAGATGAAAAAAAAATGCCTCCACTCCCCCAACTAGTCTTTGAACCTACAACATCTTGAATAGAATGTGAGGGTGCTACCACTACACTACGACGGTATAAAAGTTAACAAAACCTGTCATATATTTAAACAACCTAGGAAATGCATGACACTTTCGCGTCCAGAGGCAGTTTACTTGTTAACCCTACCGCACTCGAGGTAATGACCAGCATTTAATTCAAACTTATCTGGTGCAACGCTGGGGTGCCATAAGTGGAATATAGTGAAGGCAGGTTTTTCTTCTTGAAAAAGTCATACGGATTCATGCATGATATTCCATTTATGAAACCCCTGTGCGTTGCACCAGAGAAGTTTGAATTAAATGCTGGTCATTAACTCGAATGCGGGAGGGTTAACACGTAAAATGCCTCTGGACGCGAAAGCGTCAAGCGTTTCCTCAGTTGTTTGAGTGCACGACAGGGTGTGTCAACTTTTATCCCGTTATAGTGTAGTGGCTAATGCCATCAGTGGTGATGAACCGCGTACGAAAGCTTCGTCATTACTTTGACCCCTATTTCTTTGGCAATGCTGCTGCGAGCTACTCGTACCCTGAAGTGGGCGTATGGGCTTAACGGTGCTCTATGTAAAAACATGTTGACTCTTCATACTTCCACTTAAACTATGAATGCATCAATGATTATATATATATATATATATATATATATATTTAATATATATATACAGTATATATAAGTTATATATATATATATATAGCGACAGAAATGGCTTCAGATGTTTTCGCAATTTCTACGTTCATAATAAGCCTATTGTTTCCATCGACATAACCACGACGAAGATGACGTCACATCGCGAGACTCCCTCAAACTTTTCCTTTCTGTTGTGAGCGTCACACCGCGCGCCTCTCTCTTCGAAGAAAATCTTAGTGGCACGTTAGATATCATCATGTAACAACGTTATAACAGGCCGCATTGGCCTCGTGTCATTCACCTAACTTTATATAAAGACTAATTTCCTCGCGCTTATTATTACGTTAATCAGCTACTGCGCATTTGTTCTCTTTTGTTATCAACCTCATCAGTAAGTAGTTCAAGCATTTTCTTAGCAAGCAATTCCTTAAGCATTATAAAGTCATTAATTGCACAACATTAATCAAACGTTAATATCACTTTCATCGTTCATTTGTTTTGTTTAATAAAGGAAGAAAAGTCACTGTTAATTTCCTAATTAATAAATTAATTGATCTCAAAAGATCTGGTGACCCCCCCCCCCCAGCCTCAAGCAATCATTAACATTAATTCAATTATTATTATTATTATTATTATTATATTGCCAACGTGGCAACTATTAATTGGCAATAAAATAAATAAATATATATATATGGGATGAATTTCACAATTAAACACGTGAAATGAATGAATGATGCAACCACAAGGGAAAAGAAAAAAACGATTCCAAGTTCTTTCGTGTATTCAGAGCTACACCTCGTCATTCCCTAACGAGGTGTAGCTCTGAATACACGAAAGGCCTTGGAATCGTTTTTCGTTTTGCTTGTGGGTTTGCAGCATATATATATATATATATATTATATATATATATTAATATATATATACAAAGGTGGGCAGGACCGAGTTCCAAAAGGACCGAACTCCAGGAAGTCGGTCCTTTTTAAGGACCGTGAGCGGGAAAGTCGGTCCTTTTCTCAGTGAGGACCGAAATGAGGAGCGACGGTCCATTTTTAAGCAATTCCGGACGGTCTTTTTTAGTGATTTTAGTGTGTTTAGTGATTATTTGAAGTTCTAAAGAAGATGGATCGTTTCCTCCAGAAGACTCAGAAAGAGACTGAGACTGAACTGAAACTTGTTCAACACCTGGAGGAGACGAAGAATCTACTGATGTTAGTGCTTCAACTTCAAGTCAAGCAACTGGAGCTCCTAGCGGAAGAACTGAACCCGGCAATCCCTGGCCGTACCTGGACAAATACTTTGAATACCTGGACCCCAAAGGTGAGCAGAACCTGGAGTACAAGTGCTTGCTGTGTTCATCAAGTTTAACACGCCTATCCCATCCAGTGCCGCCGTGGAGAGGCTCTTCTCTTTGGGGAAGGACGTCCTCAAGCCGAAAAGGTCAGGGCTCAGTGACAGCCATTTTGAAATGCTAGTCTTCTTGAAGGGAAACTCAAGCATTTAACTTAATAACATTTTTTCATCATTTATGTATTGTATTAATTATAATTTACGTTAATAAAATTAAAGATTTCCGGTGTCTTTAATTTCATTTTTCATTTTAATCAAATTTTCACTTATATTATATATAAGGACCGAGGACCGAGTCGTTCCTAGGTCCTATCTTCAGAAAGGACCGGGACCGGGACCGTCCGTCCAGTTTGAGGCAAGGACCGGGACCGTCGGTCCTTTTTGAGGCCCGGGTGCCCACCTTTGTGTATATACAGTATATATATATATATATATATATATATATATACAGTATATATATATATATATAAAAGGAGGGGAGGAGAGGGGCGACAAGCTTGACCTTCGTGAAATGAGGAATCATCGCACGGAACATTTGAAAAGTATATATATATATATATATATATATGAAAATTATTTCATGAAAGTAACACGTGAAAAATATTTATGATGAATAAAACCACGAAGGAAAGGAAACACAGAATGGTGCTCAAGCGCTTTCGTCTAATGACATCCTCAGGAACACTGAAGTAAATAAAGAGTTTGAGACTATATATAGGTCACAAAAAATATGTATATATATATATATATATATATATATATATATATATATATATATAATAAATATAGGGAAATAAAAATTGTGGGAGGAGCATACAAATTTGTAAGGAAAACTACAATTTTAGCACTTTGCCCTTCTTGTCTAAATCCGTTCTGAACGAATTCAACACAAGATCAAATGGATTGTTTACAACCAATTTTATAGATAATGCCTGAATGATATATAGGTCACAAAAATAAAAAAATATAAAAATAAGTTGGAAAATAAAAATTGTAAGAGGAGCATACAAAATTGTAAGGGAAAACTACCAAAGTTTTAGCACTCTGCCCTTCTTGTTTAAATCCGTTCTGAACTAATTCAAAACAACAGGATCAAGTTGAAAAAGACCTTGGCTCATGTTAAAGTTATTTGTAAGTTGGATAATAGCAGACTCAAGAATATTTCTATTAACAATGTTGCTAGAGTGAAACAAAACTGAAGCATTATTCCAATCAATACAGTGGAATAACTGACAAATGGACAAAAAGGGCACTGGACGACTGTCCCGTTCTAACGGAATATTGATGCTGTTTTACACGCGTGTGCAAATCCTTTCCCGTCTGACCAATGTAAAAGGAATCACATTGTTTGCAACCAATTTTATAGATAATGCCTGAATTATTGGTAGGGCTATTTTTTACTATGATATTTTTCACAATATTGTTATAAGAAAATACTACATTAATATCCAAACATCAAAACATCGATGCCGAATTGAAAAAAATCAACGGTATTGGAAGTGATCTGTGCTACCCACCTGCGTTTATGGAATCTTGTCTTAATAAGGCAAAACGAATCTTCTATCGTGTGAATAATAACACTCGCACTTTGTCAAAGAATATTTTAGTACTTCCATTTTTCCCGGGCTTTTTAGGCATTTCTAATGTACTTAAACTTTTGGATATTAATGTAGTATTTTCATATGAAAATATTGTGAAAAATATCAGTAAAAAATAGCCCTACCAATGATTCAGGCATTATCTATAAAATTGGTTGTAAACAATGTGATTCCTTTTACATTGGTCAGACGGGAAAGGATTTGCACACGCGTGTAAAACAGCATCAATATTCCGTTAGAACGGGACAGTCGTCCGGTGCCCTTTTTGTCCATTTGTCAGAGTTATCCCACTGTATTGATTGGAATAATGCTTCAGTTTTGTTTCACTCTATTATCCAACTTACAAATAACTTTAACATGAGCCAAGGTCTTTTTCAACTTGATCCTGTTGTTTTGAATTAGTTCAGAACAGATTTAGACAAGAATGGCGGAGTGCTAAAACTTTGGTAGTTTTCCCTTATAATTTTGTATGCTCCTCTTACAATTTTTATTTTCCAACTTATTTTTATATTTTTTTTTATTTTTGTGACCTATATATCATTCAGGCATTATCTATAAAATTGGTTGTAAACAATCCATTTGATCTCGTGTTGAATTCGTTCAGAACGGATTTAGACAAGAAGGGCAAAGTTTTCCTTACAAATTTGCATGCTCCTCCCACAATTTTTATTTCTATATTTATTATATATATATTTTTTTTTTTTGTGACCTATATATAGTGTCAAACTCTTTATTTACTTCAGTGTTCCTGAGGATGTCATTAGACGAAAGCGCTTGAGCACCATTCTGTTTCCTTTCCTTCGTGATTTTATTCATCATATTATATATATATATATATATATATATATATACACACACTGCGTTCGCACTTATTAAGCAGATTACATTTTCTTCAATGTTTTCAAAAGTTTTTCCCCGATTTCAATGAAATTTGTAGCAAATAATCACTATATATAGCAGCATTGATGGTATTCATTTCGATAAAATATTTTGATAATTAAAATAATTATCTCATTTTATTGAAAAATATGTAAAATATTGTGTTCCGAATTATTAAGCAAGTATTCTATTTACGGATCTAAATGGTGAAAATATGTAAGAAGAAGGATTTAACATTAACTGAGAAAAGAAAAATAGTCAAGTTACTCGCTGAAAATATAAAATCTATTGAAATTGCGAAGCAGTTTGGCAGAGCTTATCGAACTGTAAACAAGTTTGTAGCGGAGGGTACCAAACTGAGGCAGCGAAGTGATAAAGGAGCTATAAGAAAAGTGACAAGGCGGCAGATATCTGTAATCAAGCTCAAATTGCAAAGCATCCACTGTCCTCGAGTAAAGAGGTTTTTGAGCAGGCTGGCATACATAATGTACCAAGAACATCTCGATGTGGAATCCTCCAAACAATTGGCAAGACGTGTAAACCTACGATTCAGTCACCATTAACACCCAGGTACAAGAAGCAGCGTGTTGAATGGGCGCGTCAGTACGTGAAAACAGATTTTAATACTGTATTGTTCACCGATGAATGAAAAGCAACCCTTGAGGGACTTGATGTTTGGTCAAGAAGATGGATTGCTGAGAGCCAATTTCTACCATCGAGATTAAGACGCCAACAAGGTGGAGGTAGTGTCATGTTTTGGGCAGGATTGATAGGCAATGAAGTAGCTGTCCCATACAGAGTGCCTGATGGTGTAAAAATGAATGACCAGTTTTACACAAACTTTCTAAAAGAAAACCTCATTCCATGGTAGAGATTGACCCTTAGCAATCCATCTTCTTGACCAACCATCAGATCCATCAAGGCTTGCTCTTCATTCATCAGTTAACAGTACAGTATTAAAATCTGTTTTCACGTACTGACGCGCCCATTCAACACGCTGCTTCTTGTACCTGGGTGTTAATGGTGACTGAATCGTAGGTTTACATGTCTTGCCAATTGTTTGGAGGATTCCACATCGAGATGTTCTTGTTACATTATGTATGCCAGCCTGCTCAAAAAACTCTTTACTCGAGGACAATGGATGCTTTGCAATTTGAGCTTGATTACAGATATCTGCCGCCTTGTCACTTTTCTTATAGCTCCTTTATCACTTCGCTGCCTCAGTTTGGTACCCTCCGCTACAAACTTTAAGCTCTGCCAAACTGCTTCGCAATTTCAATAGATTTTATATTTTCAGCGAGTAACTTGACTATTTTTCTTTTCTCAGTTAATGTTAAATCCTTCTTCTTACCCATTTTCACGATTTAGATCCGTAAATAGAATACTTGCTTAATAATTCGGAACACAATATTTTACATATTTTTCAATAAAATGAGATAATTATTTTAATTATAAAAATATTTTATCGAAATGAATACCATCAATGCTGCTATATATAGTGATTATTTGCTACAAATTTCATTGAAATCGGGGAAAAACGTTTGAAAACATTGGAGAAAATGTAATCTGCTTAATAAGTGCGAACGCAGTGTGTGTATATATATATATATATATATATATATATATTATATATATATGTGTGTGTGTGTGTGTGTGTGTGTGTGTGTGTGTGGTGTGTGTGTATATATATATATATATATATGGGATGAATTTCACAATTAAACACGTGAAATGAATGAATGCTGCAAACCCACAAGGAAAAAAGAAAAACGATTCCAAGGTCTTTCGTGTATTCAGAGCTACACCTCGTCAGGGAATGAAGACAGAAGGCAAGGGGCCCATAAATATAGTATACAACGTAGCGGAAACCAAAGCAATTAACACATACTTAACAAGAATTAATGAGAGGCAGAAGGGATTTTAACAGGATATTGTCAATCTTATACATTCCCGCACTGATATTGAAATTGTTTTTAAAATGAATAAATGCACATTCTAGAATATTTCTTTCTATTATTTATATCTCTGTTTTAACAAGCGCTTTAGAACTATCCCACTTGATGCTATGATTACATCTATACATATGGTTAAACAAAGCATTGGAATTATTAGCTGTTCTACACGCATATTTATGCTGTTTTACCCTAATATGCGTGTAGAACAGCATTCTGTGTTTCCTTTCCTTCGTGGTTTTATTCATCATATATATATATATATATATATATATATATATATATATATATATATATATATATATATATATATATGTATATATATAAAACGGGTGTCCCAGAAGTCTTGGAGGGGTTTTATTTGGCTATAACGTTTTTCTTTTTTGATTAATTTATTTATTTTTATTTTTCAATTAAAGTACTCTTGCTGCGATTAATGAAAATGGAATCCTGGACAGTGCAACAAAGAGTGGCTGTTGTGGAACTTTATTTGACAAACAACTTTTCCATCGTTGTCGCTCAAACAGCGTTTAGATTAAAATTCAACACACGTTCTGCTCCTTCTGATCGAGCTATTCGACAGTACGTCGCTAAATTTCGTATGGGAAAGGGTCAGGGAGACGAACCACGGACTGGACGACTGGACGTCCTCGGACAAGCCGAAGTCCAACTCGGGTTGAGATGGTTCATGAAAGCGTTGAGGAAAATCACATCAGTCCAACGACGCAGCCAGGAATTAAACATTTCAAGAAGTTCCTTACATCGAATTTTAAGAGAGGATATCAATCTTTACCAGTACAAAATTCAAATTGCTCAAGAAATCAAACCGCAATATCATCAGAGTCGGATAACGTACGCTAATGCGATTTTAGATTTACGCAATGAAAATGAAGATTTTCACCAGATATTAAATTTGTAATTAAAATAAAATAAATATATTTTCAAGTGTTACAAACCTTTTTTATTTGATCCCCGAACAAAAAAGTTATAGCCAAATAAAACCCCTCCAAGACTTCTGGGACTTCGCCTCATTTTTCATTATTTCGTTATCTCTCCTCCTCGTGTGCAGAAACGTTCCTTAATACTTATGTCGTTTCTATTCATATATATATATATATATATATATATATATATATATATATATATATATATATATATATATATATATATATACACAATATATATATATATATATATATATATATATATATATATATATATATATATATATATATATATATATACACGGTGAACCAAAAGTAGGTGGACAGTAGGTTGAATACGGTTTGTGTTATATTATATTATAACTATGGTGTTCATTATAACTATGGTGTTTGTGTTTTATTATATTAAATATTATAACTAAATTTATTTAAATTTTATTTTGTATTATAGTATAAAAAAAAATTAAATATGTATTCTCAAAATAAACGTTATCATTTACTGTCCACCTACATTTGGTTCACCCTATATATATATATATATACATATATACATATATATATATACACATGTATGTGTGTGTATTTCAGATAACAATCATTTAACATCATTTTCCCACGCTATTGCTGTCAGGAGTGTGCGTGCAACAAAATTGTGGTTTCATGCATGACTGAATGAATTGTTGTAAATATTTTTTGCATCAGTTGTTCCAGGAAAATAACGGAAATGTAGTTTAGTTTAAAGATGATTACTGTACATGAAAAACAGTAATGTTGTTACGCAAGCATGCAAAATTATATTACAGACTTATTAACAACAAATAGACCAACACCCACCCACCCAAAAACCCTCTTTCAAATTATCAAGATTTTTGTTGCCTAATCAACAGTTTTGAAAATACTGTACTGTAATTGTTAAAGTGGTAATTTATACAGATTTGTAATTAATTAATAATTCGTAAGGGAATTCTTTTTTTTGTCCCGTTCCCGTTCAGTGAGCTTCAGAGACCTTGTTTTCGGCTCTCTCTCTCGTATAGAGGGACTTTTTTTGCGGGCGTTTGGCCTTGGCTTGGCTCCTCCTTCGTACATAAAAAAACAAAAACAATTCGGTCGCTATCTCATTCCGTAAATTTTCATCATTTCTCAGCAAAAGGAATTGGAATATTCGATTGCTGAATTTACTGTTCTTCTACAGTAAAATATAATAACTTCATACACAGGGTGTTTCTAAAGTCACGCAACCCATTGTGTATAACGTTATATATAGTGGATTACGCGACTTTAGAAACATATTGTTGTTGGTAAACAGGTATGGTATAGAAATAAATAAAGGTATAGTTAGAGATATAGAAATAATATTTTAAAGAGGGATAGAATCTACGTATAGAAATCTTATTTGTACACTGTCCTGTAATTTTAGAATATACAGGGTGACCCAGAAAAGGTGTTCCCAGAAATAACTTATAAGAACTACGTCATGATAACTAATTTAGAAAGTGTTACCCCCGAAAAAGTTTGCAATTTACCTGTAATTAAAAAATGTAAACTTTTTACATGTTCTTAAATTCATGTTCTTAAAACATGTTCCTAAATTGTGCTGTTACTAGTCTTACAACGTCGTAGTTATTTCGTGTGTAATTTGGTGGGTATTGTTCCGTGCCTGACATTAAATGCAATTCATCTTGAATTCACTCTGTCAGGATGAAAAATCAATTGAGGAATTCTCATAATATCTATAATGACTCCGTTTAAGTGAAAATTTATACAGTGTGTTGCCAAAAGTTCATAACAAAAGCAGAATCATAAATTCAATGTTGTCTGTAAATCAAAATGGACAAGGGTCAAAATTATATAAGCTTAGTTTACCTGTGATTATATATATATGAAAATTATTTCACGAAAGTAACACGTGAAAAATATTTATGATGAATAAAACCACGAAGGAAAGGAAACACAGAATGGTGCTCAAGCGCTTTCGTCTAATGACATCCTCAGGAACATCCTCAGTGTTCCTGAGGATGTCATTAGACGAAAGCGCTTGAGCACCGTTCTGTGTTTCCTTTCCTTCGTGGTTTTATTCATCATATATATATATACTGTATATATATATATATATATATATATATATATATATATATATATATATACTGTATATATATATATATATATATATATATATATATATATATATATATATACATATACATATATATATATATATATATATACACAGGTGTGTGTATATATATATATATATATATATAAATATATAAAGTAAATAAAGTTATGAACTACAGTCGTGACCAAAAGTTTGGAACTTCCGTTAGCATCAATGATTGCTTTGATTGTTCGACATAGGCATAATAAGCTTCTGTTCCAATTTCATGGTCTTTTCAGATTGCCCAAGAAGGGGGCTGAAAAGATGGGGGAGAATCTTTTATAATTTATTATTATTATTATTATTATATAAATTTTGAACGGGTTGCGATGATGACGTCACACGTGTAAATATTTATTTATTTCGGTCCTGAGGCAAATAATAATTTTTATTTATGTATACTATTATGACATCACCAGCTTAGTTATTTATTTGAGGGTTACTGCACCACCCGTGTTTCCGCAAGGGATGGGAGGGTGAGGGGAAGATAGCTGCCGAACGCCTATACTTAAAAGTATACACTCACCAGTGCCGCTCACCGTGCTTGTTCGCATGTCACTAATAGAACCTTACTCTATCACTAGTGACGATATATCGAGATAGCGGAACAAGTTAGCTCCAGTTTAGTTAGGTTACGCTAGGTTAGGTTACATTATACCCAGTTAAGTTACGCTAGTATAGGTTACATTATACCCGGTTAGGTTACACTAAGTTAGGTAATCAGTTAATCATTTTCATTAAAAATCTTTAATGTATACTATAAAATATTACACAAACTTTTCATTTTCGAGCGAAATCGATATACTTGCGTAAGGTCGAACTGGAATAAGGACGACTTCCATAAGGTCAAACACTGACATTATGAAATTCGGTTTTGTTTGTGTCATTCGATATATTTATAAATAACACTACTGTGTTCTTACGTGTAACCTCGCGATTGGTCCGCGCGACCAAGCGTGGTAGGAGTGTGTGCGTGTGTGTGTTTAGTTTTATGCGTCTTTACGCAGTTACGCATAGAGAGAAAACCGGTTAATATACTTGTTAATAAACTTGTTAATACGTTATATATATATATATATATATATATATATATATATATATATATATATATATATATATATATATGACAAAATAGGATGGCAGATTAAGGTCAACTGGCCATATGCGAAATCTCGAGGATAAGATATGTCGGAAAAGCTTACTTTTTTTTTTTTTATTACAAGCCGCGCCTCCGGCTCCGTACCCTACGGGTAGCGCTTGTGATTACTTCGTCATCTTTAACGCCGCTCATCTTGATAGATCCGACCCTAACGGGCGACTGAGCGAGAGACATTAGCTCCAACCACTTTACGCGTGCAGCCAATCATAACGGGCGACTGAGCGAAAGAGATATTTGCTACTCCGCTCAACTCCGCTCAAAGTTTTTATTTATACATATATTTTATGTATAATATAGTATTTTACGGTTTTTTCAGTAATTTCATGAAGTTACATATAAGGAATAAACCCAAGTTAGTGGGGGGGGGGGATATCAGTTGACAGAGAGGATGCCGAATTTGGGTTCCCAAACAAAACCTGAACATATAACCTAACATATGAAATAGCTTTAACAAATTTTAACTCTTTTTTGTACATACGTCATATATATATATATATATATATATATATATATATATATATTATATATAAAAACCTTTGGTTAGCTTCCGCCCGAATTGTTCATTCTGACGAAGGTCAAGCTTTTCACTCCACCTTAGACCTACAGTTTAACGTGGAATCCGAACCACGCCCCATCAGCAGCCCAGCATCTTAACCACTAAGCCACCTAGGGTACTCATTTATCTACCAACCACTTTCTATTGTGTGGAAGGATGAACAGCTGGGTTTTGCTGCGCGGGCTGTCGTCGGGTCTCGAACCCGTGGCCGATGGATTCGTAGTCAGCAACGCTCCATCGAGGCGCATTTATATATATATATATAAATAATTATTTATATATATATATACACAGGGTGTTTCAGGAGGAAAGGTCAATACTTCGGGAGGTGATAGTATCGGTCATTGTGAGAAAAAAAGTTTATATGAACATGTGTCTAATTCTGAATGGTTACGGAGATAGAGCTGTTTCAATCTGATGCGCGCGCAGCTCTTCCTCCCCCCGCGGGGTCCCATTCAATGGCCACCAAGGTCTCCAGACCTCGCTCCGTTAGATTATTGTTTGTGGGATGGATGAAAAGTCAAGTTACAAAAGAAAGGTGGATACACGAGACGAATTGCTCGCGCGCATTTTGGATGCTGCTGCCCGCATAAAGGAACGTCAAGATCAACTCAGACGAACAACACGCGATCTTCGCACACGAGTTGCAAAGTGCATTGAGGTTGACGGTGGGATTTTCGAAAACGTATTGTAAACTGTAACAAATTTGTCATTTCTGTATCTGATACCATTCAAAATGCCAATGTTTAATTAAACATTAAATGTTAGAAACAGTAATTGGTTTCTCTTTCTTGATTACCATTAACAATGCTTTTGTATTTGTAGATTCAAACAGCTCTATCTCCGTAACCATTCAGAATTAGACACATGTTCATATGAACTTTTTTTCTCACAATGATCGATACTATCACCTCCCGAAGTATTGACCTTTCCTCCTGAAACACCCTGTATATATATATATATATATATTATATATATATATATATATATATATATTTTTTTTTAACTGCAAACAACACGCAGTATAATTAATGTAAAGAACGACGCTTGTATAGAAGAACGTTCTGCACAAGATGAGGAGGGAGAACGAACAAATGAAAAATGAGGTAACCACCAGGAAATCGAACCCGGGATCTTCGGTTAGCATATCTGACCGGCAATCGGAAGATCCCGGGTTCGATTCCCTGGTGGTTACCTCATTTTCCATTTGTTCGTTCTCCCTCACATCTTGTGCAGAACGTTCTTCTGTAGAAGCGTCGTTCTTTACATTAAATATATATATATATATATATATGACTCCCTGGAGACACGGGAAAGATTCAACGAAAATCAGCATGGATTCCGATCAGGTAGATCATGCATCTCACAACTAATAGAACACTACAACAATATCCTGGATGCATTG
>JAJOZX010008097.1:67500-125000 GCA_023014485.1 Bathynomus jamesi | reverse complement strand
AAAGGAGATCCTAAAACCAGGGTCGATTGTACGTATATAGAAGGAAATAGAGTCTTGTATATAGCATTGTATATGTCCTCTAAACGTATATCTAATAAGACAGGTTGTAAAGTAGCCCAATAAAGATCTTCCTCCTCAAATGGTTTTATAATATATTACTGTATATATATATATATATATTATATATAATATATATATATATATATAAATTAATTTAGGATATAGCTATAGGATATGTAGGATTCCTGCATAGGTTCCATCCTATGATCTTGGGAATTTAGGAATGATCCAAACACGTGCAAATTTCTTTACTTGAAACATTGTAAAGGAAACTCTCTCTCTCTCTCTCTCTCTCTCTCTATATATATATATATATATATAGATATATATATATATATTATTTATATACAGGGTGGGGCACGGGAATCAGTGTTTTTTGAATAGCTAGTAATCGGCCATTAGGAATGGGAGGGCGTGCGGTAGGTAGCATTCCTTCCTGGGTTCATAGCATTTAACTTTAACTAACACTCACCTTTATCTTTCAGGTGCCATCATGGAGCAGTGGACGTTAGAACACCGCATGTTCGCGTATGATCATTTTGTTAGGAGTGGCGAGTCAGTGACAGCAGTTCAGCGTGCGTTTCGCCGCAGATTCAACATTCATCGAAATGACTCTGTTCCCGCTCGTGACACAATCTTACGTTGGGTTAACAATCTTCGAACAGGAGGCTCAATAATGAAAAACAAAACCGAAGGGGCCGCAACGCACTGTGCGTACTCCAGAACGTTGAAAGGGTCAGACAAGCGATGTTGCAAAGCCCAGGCCGCTCTGCTCGGAGACATTCAGCTGCACTCGGAATCAGCAATCGTACTGTTAGACGGATTTTGCATGAAGATTACATTTTCACCCATACAAGTTAGCGATGGTGCAGGAATTGAATGTAAACGATTGCCCCCAACGACTGAATTTTGCACAGGAAATGCTTGCACTTTATGAGCAGAATGAAAACATGATGGTGGTAATGATGATGAAGCCCATTTCCACCTTAATGGGGCCGTCAACAATCAAAACTGTCGGTATTGGGCTGCTGAAAATCCGCGACAACTCCATGAAAACCGCTGCATAGCCCTAAGGTTACAGTTTGGTGCGCGGTTGGGAAAGTTTGGCGTCATCGGTCCCTATTTCTTCGAACAAAATGGGGTTACCGTTACCATAACATCTGGGCGTTACATTGAGATGGTGAACACCTTTTTCATCCCTGAGTTACGAAGAAGCGTATTGCTCGTCGACATTTGTGGTTTCAGCAAGATGGGGCCACGCCACACACCGCCAGCGTCAATGGCTGTTCTTCGCCCCCTGTTTCCAACCATCTCATTTCGAGATTTGGTGACATTGCATGGCCCCCTCGTCCCCTGACTTGTTCCACATGT
Organism: Bathynomus jamesi; assembly: GCA_023014485.1. Classification (NCBI taxonomy): domain Eukaryota; kingdom Metazoa; phylum Arthropoda; class Malacostraca; order Isopoda; family Cirolanidae; genus Bathynomus; species Bathynomus jamesi. The sequence goes on along the minus strand of JAJOZX010008097.1, from coordinate 123,569 downwards.
GACTTCTTTCTATGGGGGTACCTCAAGTCACGTGTCTACGAGGACAAGCCCCGTACATTAGATGCATTGAAGGAAGCGATCCGTCAACAAATCATCCAAATCAACAGAGACCTGCTGGGAAGAGTGGAGGCCAATTTTCGTAAACGCCTTCAACAATGCGTCGACGGCCAAGGACATCATATGCCAGATATAATTTTCGGTACATGATTATTATGACATGAATGCTATGTTCTTACGAATGTTGTTCTACCAATATATTTTCTTTACAAAAATAAATATCATTTTCCTGATTATTCCAAAAACACTTGGTTCCCGTGCCCCACCCTGTATATTACTGTTAAATTTAGTATCTCTTTGCTGCATTTCACAACTTACTGTTAAATATATCAAATTATACATTTTTAACAAATTATAAATATTTAATTATATTATCAGTGTTTTAATAAATTATTAATTAACAAATAATTCTATAAATATAATTTTTTTACTTGCCATATTAAAATGTACATATTTTTATACTATTTCCTCATAAATTTTGGTATGTTTTGAAATTTATAATTTTTACTTTTTTTGTAACTTTGTTACTGGAGTTGTAACATTTTTCTTTTGGTTATGATAAACGGGAGAGAGAATATCGTAATTCTTTTTATATCTTCAAACTTTTGTAGTGAATACTCTTATTTTAGTTTCAAGTTAAATGTTAATTTTACCGTCTTGAATTTCGGAATAGTATAAATTCATTTTAAATTAGTTACCCCATTATAATTCAATTGTGAACCACATTAATACTAATTTTATGTATACTATATTATTTTATTGTATGTAAACATAATTAATTATATATCACAATTGTCAGTTATCATTTATATTCAAATATTTATTTTAATCTAATGCCATGTCCATTTTGCAAATAAATAATAGAAAACCAAAGGTTTATTTTCCACCTTTGGTACTGTCGTAGTTTTCCGCCTAACGGACTCAATACGGCTAGTGAGATAATCACTGGTTGGCACTTAACTAGCGGCAGTGCTCATGGCTACATCATCCAGGTTAACCTATAACCGGATAGATGCGCTACGGTCCCAAGCCGTAGCTTGCCTAGGCCAACGACGACGACGTAAACCAACAATTGATGACCCCGGAGCTGGATTACCCCTTCTACCCGAACGACTAGGACTAGACTGTAATGTCGTTCGTGCCCATCACCCCCTTCACCCGAGCGACTAGGACCAGACTGTAATGTCACTCGTGCCCTCTGCCCTCACCCCTGCCCGTGCGCTCTGTGCCTGCGCTCGTCTCAACCTCCACTCCTTCGTTGGGAACTTGTCGTCTTGCTTGTACGTCAGCAAGCATAGGAGAAGATGCCTGACGACGCTGGTGCCATCTCCCACTTGAGCGTAAAGCTCCCGTCTTCTGGCCGGGTGATCCATTTATTGGTTCCACCAAGTGGATCACAATTCAACTTGGGAAGGATCACCGCTAGCAGGACGAAATACGATCATGTTTTGTCCTCTCTACCAGCGAGCATCATCTCTGAAGTCCGTGACGTCATCGTATCTACTTCCACGAGTGAGGACCCGTACAACGATCTGAAGTCTGCCATCCTGTGCCGCACCACTGTCTCCGAGCGTGAGAAACTACATCAGTTAATCTCAAAGAAGAACTTGGAGACCGTAAGCCCACTCAAATGCTGAGGGCTATGCAGTGCGCCTCTAGGCGAACGCGCACAAACCTTCGATAAGGACATCTTTAGACAGTTGTTCTTGCAGAAACTTCCTCCATCAGCTCAGCGTGTCTTGGCCACTATGGATCCTGCTACTCCAGTTGATAAACTAGCAGAAACTGCCGACAAAGTAGTGGAGATTGACACAGCTCCGGTCAACAACGTGAACACACAATCGGAACTGGAGTTGAAAGTGAAAGAGTTAAGTCAACAACTCAACCACGTTTGTTCTCTGCTACAAAATCAACGGCAAAGAAGCCATTCTCGGTCAAGATTTACGAAGAGGCATCGTTCGAGTTCCGGGAAGATCTGCTTCTACCACTCGAAATTTGGAAAGAAGGCTAGGAAGTGCATCTCCCCTTGCAATTTTTCGTCGGAAAACCCCAGCAGCGAGTCCTAATGGCGTCTAGTACTCGCACTGCCAACCTGTTATTCATAAAGGACAGGAACTCTGGTATCAATTTCTTGTCGATACCGGAGCGTCAGTCAGTGTATTCCCTCAAACATCTGGTCATAAGCACTCGGAATCTCCGCCTCTATACGCTGCTAACGGTTCACGCATACCCACGTACGGTACTCAGTCGCGTGAACTAAACTTGGCCTTCACCGATCCTTCAAGTGGATTTTCATCTGTGCTCAAGTGCGGCATCCCATAATCGGCGCTGACTTCCTCCAGCATTTCAAACTCCTGGTGGATCTTGACAAGCGACGCTTATGCGACCAGGCCACACTGCTTTCTGTTCTTGCCAAACAGGTTGCCCTTCCGGACGCCTCGAACTCTGCACTTTCCCTCGTTCCCCCTAATTCCATGTACCAGTGCCTTTTCCAGCGATATCCAGGAATTCTTCAACAATGCAGATGGGTGATACCATTAAGCACACCATTACCCATCACATTACAACAAAAGGTCCCCTGTGTTTGCAACCCAGACGTCTTGCCCCGGACAAACTGAAAGCTGCCAAATCGGAATTCCAGCTTATGCTGATCTTGGGATAATAAGACCTTCCAAAAGCATTGTCTCTCCCTACACCTGGTCCAGAGAAGTCAGGAGACTGGAGACCATGTGGGGATACCGATTTTGTGAATTCGACAACCATCCCGGACCGATATCCGGTACCAAATGTCCAAGACTTTACTTCTCTTCTCCACGGCAAATCTATCTTCAGTAAAATAGATCTCGTTAAGGCTTTCCACCACATTCCCGTAGAGCCTTCGGATATTCCCAAGACTGCAGTTTGTACACCATTTGGGTTATTCGAATTTTTGAGATGGCCGTTCGGGCTACGGAATGCTGCGCAAACCTTTCAGAGGTTTATAGATGAGGTCACCAGAGGCTTAGACTTTGTTTATGCCTACATCGATGATTTGCTTGTGGCCAGCTCAACGCGAAGAAGAACATAAGGAACATCTTTCACTCCTCTTTCAACGCTTAGAACAATACGTGTACTATTAATGCATCTAAGTGTGTGTTTGCACAGCCAACCTTGAATTTCTTGGTCACACGATTCGCAGCACGGAATTACCCCCCTTCAGGACAAGTGTGAAGTGATAAAAATTACCCTATGCCAAGTAATCAGCGTGAGTTACGTCGGTTTCTAGGTTTGGTAAATTATTACACAAGTTCATTAAAAACTGTGCTAGTGTTCTTGCTCCTCTACACGCTATGATCACACACAAACGCAAGGTAACAAATTGGTATGGGTAGCGATAGTTTACAGCGTTCGACAATGCCAAAAATGCTATCAATAGTGCATTGTCTCTGTCATTTCCTATCAGTGATGCCCCCCTAACTCTGACGGTCGATGCATCAATGTTGCGATCGGTGGAGTGTTGGAACAAACCATTAACGGTCAACAAGCACCCATCGCGTTTTACTCGAAAAGCTGCAGCCAGCCCAAACGCGTTATAGTGCTTTCGGACGTGAACTTCTTGCTATTTACTTAAACGTGAAGCATTTTCAACATTTCCTTGAAGGCCGAGAGTTTTGTGTTTTTACCGACACAAACCTTTGGTCACTGTCTTCAATAAAAACAGCTGTAACCACTCTCCCAGAGTCATCAGGCAACTCGATTATATCTCGCAATTTACCACAGATATCCGCCACATCAAAGGTGTCTTGAACACTCCAGCGGATGCACTCTCAAGAATAGAGATTACTTCTGTTACCCTCAGCTCTACACTGTGGAATGCTATTGCACAGGATCAAGATAAGGATACGGAACTACAAGACCTGCTCAGAGAAGACTCCACTCACTCACTTTCCTCAAGAAAATGAGTATGCCAGGATTGTCTGTGCCCCTCTATTGCGACGTATCAACAGCTGCTATTCGCCCTTATGTCCCTCCATGTCACAGAAAAGCAGTCTTCACGGATCTTCATAAGCCCATCCTGGTATCCGTGCTTCGCAACACCTGGTTACCTCTCGTTTTGTTGGCCCTCGATGCGAAGGATGTCAAACATTGGACCAAAACGTGCCTTGCCTGCCAGCGTGCCAAAGTCCAAAGGCACACCAGGTCCCCCTTTGACGCATTTCCGCCCCCATCCCAGCGATTTGAAGTAATTCATGTAGACATTGTTGGCCCTCTTCCAGTGATTCAAGGCCAACGTTATCTGCTCACCTGTCTCGACCGCTTTTCCAGATGGCCTGAAGCCATCCCACTTCCTGATATCCAAGCGGACACTGTTGCAAGAGCCTTTCTTCATGGATGGGTATCAAGATTTGGATTACCGACAAAAGTCATCACTGACAAGGTCGCCAATTTGAGTCTTCGCTTTGGAAGAAGTTTACCAGCTTGTTGGGTACAGTACTGCGCATACCTGTGCGTATCATCCGCAAGCTAACGGCCTCGTCGAACGCTTCCATCGCCAGCTGAAGTCATCCCTTATGTGTCACGAAGACTCCCATTGATGGATAAGCTTCCACTCGTTTTGCTTGGTATTCGCTCTGCATTTAAGAGTGATCTGAAGACTACAGCGCTGAACTAGTCTATGGATTAACACTGCGGCTACCAGGTGGCTACTTCACTGCAGGGGATAAGTCATGTGATCCTACGGATTCGCTCAAACACTTTCCTCTCACATGCAGTCCCTTCAGCCTGTTCCCCCTCGATTGACTAGCCAACAGAACATCTTGTTTCCCAGCCCTCCAATCTTGCACCCACGTTTCGTTCGTGTACCTGTCCCAAAACGGCCTCTCCAATGTCCATATGACGGGCCCTATGAAGTTCTCCGACGTACGCGCAAATCATTTCTCATCCAGCGCGGTTCCAAGGTCGACAAGGTTTCTATCGATCGTCTTAAGCCTGCGTTTTTGGAATCAACCTTAAGTGAGGTACAAGTAGCTACCAAAAAGGTTCAGCGGAAATCTGTGTCGTTCGGAACTCTTTGAACTTCCTCTCTGGTGGGGAGTGTGTAGTGAATACTCTTATTTAGTTTCAAGTTAAATGTTAATTTTACGTCTTGAATTTCGGAATAGTATAAATTCATTTTAAATTAGTTACCCCATTATAATTCAATTGTGAACACATTAATACTAATTTTATGTATACTATATTATTTTATTGTATGTAAACATAATTAATTATATATCACAATTGTCAGTTAATCATTTATATTCAATATTTATTTTAATCTATGCCATGTCCATTTTGCAAATAAATATAGAAAACCAAGGTTATATTTTCCACCTTTGGTACTGTCGTAGTTTCGCCTAACGGACTCAATACGGCTAGTGAGATAATCACTGGTTGGCACTTAACTAGCGGCAGTGCTCATGGCTACATCATCCAGGTTAACCTATACGGATAGATGCGCTACGGTCCCAAGCCGTAGCTTGCCTAGGCCAACGACGACGACGTAACCAACACTTTGTTAAAATATTAACTCTTTTTTTTTTCCCTCTGTTGAATCTACATATTACTGTTTGGAGTACGTTATTTTTATGAACGAAATTCCGCCTTTATACAAATGTAATGCGTTCTCCGTTCTCCGCACTCACAAGATTAAGAAGCGACGTCCACAGCGCCATCTATTGCATGAATTTTTAACTTTTTTCTTTTTTTTTTTTGGTTGGTTGGTTGGGGATGGTTTTCGCGTTTTTGCGTTTGAAGATTTTTTTTTTTTCTGCGCTGAAGGTTTGTTTTTATATCGTTATAACTACGGTACGTTCGTTATACGCATGTTTTGACGTATATCATAAAGACGTGCTTATCTTCCGGAATCCACACTGTCTACGCAATTAATGGACAGACTCCTTTATCATTAGATCGCGTTGAATGATTTAAAATGTACCCTTTACATCGGGTTCTGTGAATCGGATTATCCTTCGCTTTCTCTCTGTTCACTGTTCACTCTGTTCACTTTGTTCACTCTGTTCACTTTGTTCACTCTACATTTGGGTGTCGTTAATTTTCATCTGCAAGAATGAGTCGCCTACATTATGTTCTTCATTTTGTGGTTGTCCATCATCTGAAGTTGTTTCCTTAACTGGTGTGTTGTGTTCTAACTCAAATATAAAATTTACTTTTGTAGAAAGTTGATTTCCATGAAAATGTGTCAAGTTTCATTGCAAAATCGGTAGAGTTGATTTTAGGTATTTCAAACGCGTTAAACCTTTATATAAAGTTTTAGTAAATTATAATAATAGTAACAATAATAATAATCATCAGTCAATAGTACCACAAACTGGCACAGAGCTCAGACCAACTAATGCGACTCGTTGCTATAATTCCTATACACTGTAAAATACACCGTCTCTAAAAATTTAACCTTAAAAGGACGATTGCTACATATTGATAACTTTTCAAATACACGCATTCATAACTTAATCCAACAAACAATTCCGGCGTTAAAAGGTTAATTGTTCCATCTGAACCTATGAAGAGTGAACGATTTTGAATTAACATTATTTTACAATGTCGATGTAACTGGTTCAAAATCGTTTCCAGGGAAGAAACATGTTCCACGACTTATCAAGAAATTGTAAATGTAAATTTGGAGGAAAGTACAACAAACTAACGTCATTTACGAAAAGAAAAAAAATGTGAAATCGCGCATGCGCAACAAGTAAACTTTTATCATAAATTTTAAAATGGTTTACAGGACGAAACAGTTGGTATATCTGACTCATTTTAACAGACCACAGACCAAACCAAGCAAAATGAGTCAAATGTACCGTAACTTTTAGTCCATATGTAACATTTTCATAAAATATTACATATTAACTAAAACGTTTTTGTTCCTTTGACTTATGGCACATAAAGTGCCATAATATTATTAAATGAGACACATATGATACCTTTTTAGTATTGGAAGATTTAAATATGCCGTATTTCATTTTCATATGGCATTTCCATAAGGTAAAATTGTTCACATTAGGTCTTAAACGCCTGAGAAAATATAATAATAAGATTATTAAATATAAAAACACTGATACAAAAATTTATAACTGGTTAGTTTGACGAAATCAACACTAGGTACGATTTATTTTTCATGCCTAATCTTCGATAAGTTTTTTTTAACTAAAAAGTAAAAAGATAAGGGTCTAATATATATATATATATATATATATATATATATATATATATATATATATATATATATATAATGCAAACCCACTCATTCATTCATTTCACGTTTAATTGTGAAATTCATCATATATATATATATATATATATATATCACACACACACACACACACACACACACACACGAATATTCAATTAAAATTTAGTTAGCCAATATTTACTCGTATGAAAACAAATTTACCCCAAAATAAATAAAACTAAAAAGAAAATGTTTTTTTTTTTAAAAAGTAAAAAATAAATAAATAAATTAACGAAATAAAATAAAATAAAAAATAAAAGTAAAAAAAATATAAAATTCCAAACCTCATTTGAGGTGTGATGAGGTCGAAAATGCCAAGAAAAATTTGTTTACATTTTGATTTTCCATTTACATAAAAAATATGTATATTAGAGAGAGGAGAGAGAGAGAGAGAGAGAGAGAGTACGGACTAAGAATTATAAACTTTAACTATTAAAATAGGATTTGATTTTCGGTACACGCGCAGTCACACACCCATAACCCATACCCATACCCATACCCACACACCCGATATTAGTAGAACTGTATTCAAATCCGCTGAAATTTAGTCAGAAATGATACTAAGTATTCTATTATAAAAAATTACTATGCAGTATCGCGTAAGACACGATTCTCATAGTAAACATTTAGTCTGGGATAATGTTTATAATGTTATGTTATAATGTTTCAGACCAACAAAGACCCTAGATCCACTCATGGCTGGTCTACCTAACTGTGTTCGTAATTGTGTATTGTGCGTGTCCTCCGTGGTGGCGGAGGGGACCTACAATTTTACGTGGGTTCCGAACCACAAGAACATAAGAAATTTTTATAGTGGGCACACTAGGGGCCACTTCGGCCCATCGAGGTGGCTCCACTATGAAAACTGCCTGTACATTGGCAACGACTAATTTTTACAAAACTAAATATTATCAATTTAAAACTAATTAACTATCAATTTAAAGCTAAAGATAGAATCTCTGGATCCAGAGGATCAAGTCATAATAGACTACTATCCGCAAATATGTTTATACTCTATATCTATTTATGACCGACATGCAAATATAACAGATCCAAAGAATCCAGTCAATTTCATTACGGTATCCATCAATACCAGTACCTTGCCAACCAAAAATAAGTCACGGTCCATATCAATTGCGACCAAGTCTCAATTTACAACCTTATACATTACAATATATATACTTAGAAGAAAAGTGTAGGTGTGGCTGTAAAGACTGTACAGTAATGTAGAAATGTGTGTGCACCCATTTTGGGTCTCCCATTTAAAGTGTTTGGGGGCAGTGAAGATCATGAGTTTTTCAATACCTTCACAGTACTATGGGGGGCACCGCTCCAGAGGGATCTCTTTAAATGGGGTGTGTAAGGACAGAGAGTATCCCCTAACCCAAGATGCTGCTCCCTATATCCCACAACACTTGTAAAACTATGTTTTCTTAAATTTGTTCTACATCTTGGCTTAAATAATTTTACTATCACCTCTAGTCTGGTTATTGTGATCTTTAATGAAAAGAGAATCAAAATCTATCTTATCCAACCCTTAATTTTACTACCTTAAACCTATACCCAATCTCTCAACATATGCGTCTAATCGATTTTTAAACATGTTTATAGACGTGCTACTATTACCTCTACCGGCAAACTATTCCACCTATTTACTATTCAATGCGTAAAAAGGTTTTTGGCAACTGCTGTCTCGAACCTTCTACTTGTCAACTTACACCCGTTATTTCTAGTCCTATTATATTGAGATATTTCGAAAAAGCTATCTCTGTCTACGTTTTCGAACCCATTCATAATTTTGAAAACCTGGATTAGATCACCCCTTAGCCTCCTAGTCTCGAGTGTAGTCAATTTTAACTCTTTAAGCCTATCCTCTACGACTTTGACCTAAGCGACGGAATCATCTTAGTTGCTCGTCTTTGAACTCTTTCGATTTTGTCTATATCTTTGCGCATATGCGGATTCCAAAATTGGATCGCGTACTCCAAATGGGGTCTAAACTAATGATTATAAAGAGGAACTATAATATCGCGCGATTTGTACTCCAAATTCCGAGCTATAAAACCTAACACTTTGTTCGCTTTATTGACCGTTGCTGTACTTTGTTTCGCTACTTTTAAATCACCAGTGACTATAACTCCTAAATGTTTTTCCTGCTCTACGCTTATCAACTCTTTCCCTGACATACTATACGCAAAATTACCGTTACGCAAACCTATATGTAAAATTTTGCACTTATCGACGTTAAATCTCATTTGCCATGTGACTGACCAATCAACGATTTTATTCAGATCATTCTGGATTTTACCTCTATCTTCGTCATTAATCGCCCTACCACCCAGCTTCGTGTCATCCGCAAACTTTGAAACTGTACTGACTAGGCCGACATCTAAATCGTTAATATATATAAGAAACAAGCAAGGGGCCCAATACAACCCTGAGGAACGCCACTCGCTACATTAGCCCAACAAGACTCCGCTCCATCAACGACCACCCTCTGTTTACTACCTCGCAAACCACTTCTATCCAATTTATTACTACACACCTGATTCCATGAGCCTTAGTTTTCTCAATGAGTCTTTTGTGCGGTACGGTGTCAAACGCTTTTTGAAAATCTAAATACACTACATCAAACCGCCCGATGACTATCGTAACATCAAGCACGCTTTGAAAAAATTCTAAAAGATTAGTTAAGCAAGATTTGTTTCGCCTAAAACCGTGCTGCGTATTTCTAACTAAGTTATGCAATTCTAAGTGTTCGACTATACGATCCCTAATTATTGATTCTGGATAATGCTGGGATAAGTGTTTTGTTATTGGTGTTCATTATTATTAAAGGGACTCATAGCTACATGCGAAGAGTTAATCGCTTCTTCGTTATATTGCTTTCCATCTCACGTTATCCTACGCTATAATTTTGCACGTTTCGTGATCCAAACTTACTCTCAGTTACAATTAGGTTATAAATTATATTAAAAAAACCAAATGGAAGGTCGATGGTTGTTGGAAAAATGATATATAGCACAGTTTCGATCTTAGATACGTCTATATGTATACGGAGAGAGAGAGAGAGAGAGAGAGAGAGAGAGAGAGAGAGAGAGAGAGAGAGAGAGAGAACCGTGTTATAGAATAAACTAGTTGTAGTTTATTTATTTAATTAAAAGGAGATGTAATTACGAACGGTAAAGTTTGATTTATTAGTTTGTACTCTACTTTCAAAGGCTTTTAATTATATTTTAAAAGCAAATTACGAATGAAATGATAAGTAAATATTGCTGAGATTTAATAATAAAGATACTTCAATTAATACACACACACACAATATATATATATATGTGTGTGTGTGTGTGTGTGTGTGTGGCCTTAAGAAAAGATTGATATTTCTCTCTTGCATATAACTCAGAAATTATCATTCCTTTCCTGAAAACCTTATATATATATATATATTATATATATATATATACACAAACACACGGTAAAATTTCACTTTAAATCTATAATAAAAACCGGATTCGAATCTTGATTTGAATTCCAGAATTCCGGTATTATCTTAATTTACTCTTTATCGGCTTTCCAATAAACAATATAAGAGAATTCGGTTGAATTGGGTTGCAATAGAATTAACTGAGAAAGCCAGTAAATTGATTCCTCCACAGCCAAATTGAAAATTATTCTCGAAACTCATTCAGGGAGTTTCACTTTGAATTAAATTCGGTTTTTTTTTTTTTTTGCTTTTTTTTTTCATCCGAAATGAGAAAAATTCTAAAGTATTTTTGGCTAACTTTTTTCATTTATATTTATTTAATTAATTCTGTTGAACGCAATTAACATAAGGACTTTGAACTTTGTTTTATAGCTACGTTTTCTGATGAGTTGCAAGATTGGTTGTGTGTGTGTGTGTGTGTGTGTGTGTGTGTGTGTAGGAGAACATTTCGTCAACGATAAAATTTATTGATGCTAGTCACTTAGCCTAACTTCATTTACCTTACCCTAACCCCAAACTGACTTAACCTACCCTAACGTACCTATAACCTAACTTAGTTTAACGTCCAAATCTTATCGATTTGTATTGGATGATGTCTTGTCGACGAGATGTCTCACGGCCTTTTATGAATGCTCAATCGTTAGTCAATTGTTTGGCATTAACTGATGGCTGTCCATCTTTCCACCTTCAAAGCAGTCATGAGACCAGAATTTTTGAACAAATTTTTAGGATGGTTTTACTTCACTGCCCAAAGCTTGAATCTTTTTTATCATCTACAATGAAATATTTTATAGACGATCATGATGATGCCTGGTGAATTCGACAGGTTGAGTTCAATCACATATGATAGAATTATTTCACTTAGAGACGTTCACTGAAAAATATTCGGAGCAAGTGTAGTTTACGTCCCCTGACGCAAAAGGGGACAAAACTACACTAGGTCAAAGTTGGGGAAGTAAACTACACTAGGATCTTTAGGAGACATTATTTAAATTAATCCATCAAATAAAATGTTAAAACTAACGAAAATGTTACGACTTAAACTAACCAATCGTCAATTTATATATATATATATATATATATATAATATATATATATATACAGGGTGGGCGGAAAGTAGCTCCCTATTTTGGATTGGTAAAAAAAATACGTATATTATCCATTTATTTCAGAAGAAATAATATGAAAAGGTAGGCATACATGGTAGGTTTTCTCTAAAATTCAATGTGGGCTCCAACTCTTTCCACCAGCTTCTGGAGCCGCCCAGGAATGGCGTCCACTGACTTTAGCAGGAACTCCGGCGGGATGGAGGACATGACTTCCCGAATTCGGTCCTCCAGTTCTTCCAATGTCCTCGGTTTGGTGCGGTAGACTTCTTCCTTTACCCACCCCCAAAGAAAGAAGTCGCACGGTTACCGCTGAAAAACGGCAGAATCGGTTCAGTGTAACGGTGTGTTTGGTATGACCTCAGATCAGGTTGTGGGCCCGTTCCTTCTGCGCAACACCATGAATGCTGAGCGGTACCTTGCTATGTTGCGAAACGAGGTCTGGCCGGTTGTCAGCACATGGGAGAACATCGACGATCTGATATTTATGCAAGATGGCGCCCCTCCGCACTTCGCTCTTGTTGTCCGTGAGTGGCTGGATGCCCACTTCCCTGGCGTTGGATGGGTCGTCGTGGTCCACATCAATGGCCAGCCAGGAGCCCGACTTGACACCGTGCGACTTCTTTCTTTGGGGGTGGGTAAAGGAAGAAGTCTACCGCACCAAACCGAGGACATTGGAAGAACTGGAGGACCGAATTCGGGAAGTCATGTCCTCCATCCCGCCGGAGTTCCTGCTAAAGTCAGTGGACACCATTCCTGGGCGGCTCCAGAAGCTGGTGGAAAGAGTTGGAGCCCACATTGAATTTTAGAGAAAACCTACCATGTATGCCTACCTTTTCATATTATTTCTTCTGAAATAAATGGATAATATACGTATTTTTTTACCAATCCAAAATAGGGAGCTACTTTCCGCCCCACCCTGTACATACAGTACATATATATATATATATATATATATATATATATATATATATATATATATATATATATGATGAATAAAACCACGAAGGAAAGGAAACACAAAACGGTGCTCAAGCGTCTAATGTTTCCTTTCCTTCGTGGTTTTATTCATCATAAATATTTTTCACGTGTTACTTTCGTGAAATAATTTTAATTTCATATATATATATATATATATATATATATATATATATATACACACATATATTGACGATTGGATAGGTTAAGTCGTAATATTTTCGTTAGTTTTATCGTTTTATTTGATTATGTATACGCGGACAAAGTTGGGGAACGCAAACTACACTAGGATAATGTAGGGGAACGCAAACTACACTAGGCGCCATAGGGGGACGTAAACTACACTTGCTCCAAATATTCTTTCAACTGAATGGAATTTTTGTTATCGTGCGTGAGAAAGCACTTGGATGGTGAAATATTTTCTATCAGCTTGACAAGAATTCGGGCATAAGTGTTGAGGTCCGCTACGTGTTAATAATCCACTAGCACGGCGGTTCTTAACCCTTTTTGTACGGTTACCCAAAACCCAATTCTAATCCAGCTCCATTATCCTAGTCATTAGATATTACTTTTTTATAACTTTTGGATTATTACAATACAGTATTACTTCTTATGATTTCTGGTTTGTACGTCATTATCCCACGAAAAATTGTCATTACCCAGTGGGTAATTTACCCCTAGGTTGGGAACCACTGCACTAGCGGGTCTTAATAATTACAATATATAACAATCTAAAATTGTGGAAATAAATACTACAACATTTTTGCCATGTAGCTAAGCAGTCAGGGGTATGGGGGTATATAAGGACTAACCTTTGTGATTGAAGTTCTACTAATGATTTCAACCCTGAAAATATATATTTATTAAGTAAGCAAACGCCATTACACAAATATGAATTGCGCACTCATTCATTGAAGATTCACTTAAGGCAGTGGTTCTTAACCGTTTCAGGTTACAACCCAAATTCCGGTCTCGGGGCTAGCTCGGCGACCCATGCCTTCAAAGAGTTCGCTCGTAATAGATAATAAAATAAATAATGAATGGTAAATTGATTTGGGATAACATAAATAATGATAAATGACAATTTAATGACCCAATCAAAATGGCTTAGCGACCCAATTTTGGATCGCGAGCAAGGAGTTAAGAACCACTGAGTTAAATTATAATTACTTAACGAAAATATAATACTGTAATAAAAATATAGTAAATGATTATCATTTCTGATGTCTTAATTATTAAAACTGATAAAATTTGATTAAGAAAGTGATAAGGTCCTTTTACGTAGTTTGAAGGCAGATGAAATCATGGATACTTTCTTTTATTGGTTTCAAGCGATTTGTTACGATGCACAAGATGGGCTTTAAGTGTTTGGAGAATAGATTTGGTTAAAATTTAAACTTTTCTATTGCATTCATTATAGGACTGTATAATTCTGTATATTTACGATTTTATACATTTAATAGTGAAAAAAAGAGTAAAATATAGATTCCGTAATATCCTGAACTCCTCTTTTCCCACACAGAGGGGGTGGAAGTGTGAACTTGGAGAGAGACAGAAAATATTAATGTCAGTAAATCTAGAAACCTCAGTATTATTAAAAATGTTCAAGAAACAGCTATGCACATTAAGAAAATGCGTACAAGAGTTACATCTGAACTTTGAAATAGTTTCCTTTTTGGATAATAATCAATCAGGAAGGCCAGAAACTGAAACAGCGCTCGGGCCAACTTAAGTATGCGGCCCATTACTCTAAATCCTGTATTATTACTATTATCACCAGTATTATCGGAATTCGAACCCCCAACCTCGGTATTTTCACTTCGCTAATACTCGTAGAGAAACGGTGTTAGGTACTGATGGTGTTACGATGACATTTTTACATACTCTTTATGTTTTCAAAGTAACACTTAATACCTTACTTCTTCAATATCGATTTAGACATGTAGTGGATGATTTTACATTTGGAATCGGTGTTTGTGTATGATTTTACATTTGGAATCAGTGTTTGTGTATGATTTTATATTCGAAATCAGCGTTTGTGTATGACTTTATCTTCGAAATCAATATTTGTGTATGATTTTATATTGGGAATCAGTGTTTGTGTGTGATTTTATATCCGGAATCAGTGTTTGTGTATGATTTTATATCCGGAATCAGGGTTTGTGTGATTTTATATCCGGAATCAGTATTTGCTGTTTCAATCACTTTCGAATTAATAATACTATCGATTCACTAGTACCCAAATCTAGATCTGATCCTAGATTGCTATTTACATCCCCCTTCTCTGATTCACTTTTCTGTTTTTCTCGCTTGAAAATCGATCGTAGCAGAAATAGAAAAAAAATGGTGTGATATTTCGACCAACGAAAGGGAGTTAATTACGATATTTCGACTGTTAATCAATACAAGCAAATACCATTTCCTCGAAATGAAAAAAAAACAGCAACCAACCCAATTGTAGAGAGGACATATTATAGAGGAATAATTTAATCAAACTCTACAAGTTAGGTTAGATTAGTGTAGTTTTAGTTAAGCTGGGTTTGGGGAAGTTATAGGTTAAATTAAGTTTCTAGGATTTTGTCATTTCAGTCCTTTTCCATTTCGAGATTTTGGCGTCATCTCAAGTCTATCATATATATATATATATATATATATATATATATATATATATATATATATATATATATATATATATACACTGTATATATATATATATATATATATAAATTTTTTACACCTTTTCGGAGTGTTTCGACACTAAGAAATACAACAAAGGAAAATCAATCTAAATCAATAACTGTGACGTCGACAACAAAAAATATATTTCTGAAGATACGGTTTTAAGTATTTTTTTTTTTTTTTTAATAAATGTCAACAAAACATTAAAATAAATATTAAAATATATTTAGGGTGTTATTAATCCTGTTTCATTCTTTTTTATGCGTATTTTTTCACTTAATTGAGTTTTTTCTTCTTAAGCCACTATCTTCCACGGACAACTTGACGCGATTCTTACTTAAAATTCATACGACAGCTCAATTTCCATACATCTCCCAGGATTCGGGTGTGCAATAGGCCTTGGCTGACTACCGAATTCAATTCATTTTGTTTTTTGGGTTTTTTCTTTTTTTGGCCTATTTTCTTTCTTTATAAAATTTAATTTTACAGGAGAAACACGATCGAGTGTTTTTCTGCCTCTGCCTCTCTCTCTCTCTCTCTCTCTCTCTCTCTCTCTCTCTCTCTCTCTCCGTCTATCTTTACTTGTTTTCTCACTTCATAAGTTTTGCATTCAGTCTGCTTAGAAATGTTTTTTTAAAAAGTGATCCAAAGTTATTTTGAATTTCGATTTAAACCCTGAAAACGTTTTCACCTTTTCAGTTTTTAGCTGATAGGAATCGGCTCATCTATAGTTACCCCTCAGAGTAAGGGGAAACCTGGCAGAGGTGTAAGGAGGGTTTTAAGGGAGATTGATCTCGGGGAGGGGACCGGGAAAGGAGGAAGAAAGGAAAGGAGAAAATGTGGGGAAGGAACAGCGAGAGAAAAAAGTGATGAACATTTCGAAAAAATGTGAGGCAAACATTCATTCATAAAAGATTACTTTGAAGTGTAATCATGCATAATTTCAAACACACACACACACACATATGAATGTAATTTTTTGCGTGTGTGTGGACAACACCCTGTAAAAATGAACCATGAATAATTCCTATATTCCTATACTATCTTATTCATTCGTGTAATCCTTATATTCATTTATATAGTTCTTGTATCCATTCGTAAAATTCATGTTTATAAGGTTCGTGTATTTATATAATCCTATATATTCGTATATATTTAACTTCATATAATGCCTATATTCATATGTATGTACGTGTATGTATTCATTTTTACATAAGGACCAAAATCGCCTAACGCGAGTTTGGATAAAATTTTTGATTTGCTTTCTACTTTGCCAAATAATTGGTGACTTGTTCTTTTTAAAATTTCCTAATAATTTTTTTTAGATTTAGCTTAATAATGAATCTTGCTTAAGTTTTGCAATGTTCATGTTTTGTATACATTCTCTCTTCGTTATAAAAGATGAAGTCATGTCTTGCCTAAGCATTTAATTGTTAATCTTAAACCTTTAATTTTTACTCATATGCATATTTTAGTGTGAAGAAGCATTGTTCAATTTCCACTTTTAGTTAACTTGGCAGATCATGATAACATCAGATCTGAAAATACGCGGTTTAAGATAAAAATATGGCTTCATCTTCAAATGTCATGTTTATTCGTTTAAACCAGTGCTCTTCAACCTGGGCGGTACCGCCCACTAGTGGCTCAAGGATCTCATTAATCTAAAGGTAATTGCAATTAATTTTATTGTTTTATGCAGGGTATATAACTTTTAGTTTGAGTTTTTGCATTTTTAATTTTGGTGGGCGATACGGAGATTCAAAAGTTACAAAAGTGGGCGGTAAGCATAAAAAGGTTGAAGAGCACTGGTTTAAACATTACCACAGCTAAAAGATTTACTTTATTTTCAAATATTGTGCAAAAATAATGCAGCCTTTTCAACATTTAATAATAATGATGTTAACAGATTATGGGTATATAAACCCACAAAAATTCTTCCATGTTCATTCAGAATTAGACTCAAAGGCTAAGCACTACTTCTACATTTTAGCAGTAAATTACAGTACGAAAAAGTCTTTATCTTCTCCTTCGAGCCTTGCTCTCTTCAGAGAACTTAGTCATTAAAATCTCCCGATACGTTACAAGAAAAATCGGGGAACCTTCAGAAAGCTCTACAGAATCCTCCGATCCACTATAAGAAGAACTCGGAGAGTAGTATAGAAGAAACTACTGCAAGTAACAAATCCGTTGCTACCACCTAACCAGAACCCCGTCGGCTTCGAACCAACCCAGGCCACAGACGGAGGGGGTTAAACACACACACACACACACACACACACACACACACACACACGTATACATATATACATAAATGCATACATATGAATGTAATTTTGTGCATGGGTGTGGACAAAACACACACACACACACACACACACAAAGGAAGATATTTACAGGCATCTCTTCATTACATAAAAAATAAAAATAAAAACTTGTGAAAAGAGTTTCCAAACTTAAAGAACTTTCTAAATCAGACAAAGTCCCTGGAAGGAACTTCGCTTTTTGAATTTTAAATAACATAACGAAGAAAGTGTTTAATATATATATATATATATATATATATATATTATATATATATATATATATAATATATATATATATGGTGGCCCAAAAGTCTGTTGCCCTAAAAAAATAAAGTTTAGAATGCGTCGGGGCAACAGACTTTTGGGTCACCCTGTATATATATATATATATATATATATATATATATATATATACGGTAGACAGTAAATTCCCTTTAGGACTAAAAATAATTAAATAAAAATGTAGAACGTATAAATTTTGAATAAACAGAATTATGTTAATGACAGTGTCAAATTCTGTTAATTTTTAACTTTGAACGTAACTATATATATATATATATTATATATATATATATATATATATATATATATATATATATATTATTGTTGTTGTCAAAATCCTCTAATTTAAAACATTTTCCAGTGGTTGGTGCTCTAATCTACAGTGCCTCGAGTGTTGGCACTGAACCAAAACATTATCGAAGAATACTTAAATTTTATAGTTTTTTAATATTTATATGCAAAAAGTTCAGGGTTTATAAACCCCAAATTATTCAAATGAATTACTCTAGACAATAATATATATATATATATATATATATATATATATATATATATATATATATATAGCGTTAGGGTAGTTGTGAAAAATTTACCGTTTGTATGGAAAAATTTAACAAATAAAAAAATTAATTTAACTCCGACATATAATGTAAAACACGAAAAGAATTTGAGGAAATTAAAATAAAGTTAAAGTGCAAAAGTTTTCGTACATTTACTTACAAAATTATTTGATATTTTGTACGTCCACCTTTTGCTTCAGTGATTCGCTTTGGGTATTTTTCTATACGGTTTCGACATCTCTCAGTTGAAATTTTAGATCATTCTTCTAATGAGATTTGTTGCAATTCATTCAGATTCGAAGGATTTCTCTCGTGGACAGCTTTTTCAAATCAAACCATAAATTCTCGATTAAATTGAGATCTGGGCTTTGACTGGGTCACTCGAGAACCTTGACACTCTTTTGTTGAAGTTATTTCACGGTGCTCTTACTTTTATGTTTTGGGTCATTACCTTGTTGCAGTACCGCAATTTCAGAACTGAAGGCAGTACATTTTCTTCTAAAATTTCCTTATATTTCTTCGAATTCAAGATTCCAATGATCTTATTGGACTCGATCTTAGATAGCCTTAATGTTTGGCAAAGATCACCTACAGTCACTCGTAGATTCGCAGCAATCATTTTTTCAATCCGTCTAGCTATACGTTCTGAAATTTCGCGAGTGCGTCCACACCTTGGTAGAGTTTGCATTGTTCCAAAGCTTTTCCATTTCTTATAACTGCAGTAACCGTCGTAAGTGGAATTCTAAGTTTTTCTCCAATCTTCCTATAACTCTTTCCAGACTCGTGCGCAGCAATAACAGATCTCTTAAAATTTGGATATAGCTCTTTACCACGACAACCATTGTTTACTAATGGCTTATACAGTCATCCACCTTCCATGAAAATTCACAAAGAAAATTCCAGAATTCGGAATTGTCAACAGTCTCTAATCAATAAACAGCCAACTACCGATAAAAAATTGAAATTCTTCAAGCCTGAGGTGGGCATACAAAGTACTAAATAATTTTATAAATAAATGTACAATTATTTTTTTAATTTTCCTCAAATTCTTTGATGTTTTACATCATATGTTGGAGTTAAATTAATTTTTTTTATTTGTTAAATTCTTACAGACGAACTGTAAATTTTTGATAACTATCTTTTACATCGTAAAAAAGATAAGGACGAATTTAATTGAAATATTTATCTGTACGAATAGTTATGAGCACCACTGTATATACTAAATATCGGGTTTGTACTTTTTAGTAATTGAAATAAAAGCTACTTACACGATATTTTCGGCACGAGAGTCCTCCTATCAAGCAGATTTCCTGCAATTTATGATAAACGAATATCATGACTACCAACATTACCAGATCTAGTTCTTTGTAACTTTGATTTATGGAGTTATTTAAAAGATGAGTGTTTGTGCAGACTCCACACACAACTGAAGAATTAAAAGCATCAATTGAACAAGAAATTTCTCAAATTTCAACAGATACTCTGTCCAGAGTACTGCAAAATTTTGTTGTTCGTGTAGAGAGTTAATGAACTAAAAGGACATCACATAGAGCATGTTTTCCACTGGAGGAACTAATTCCCCATATGTAGAGAAGGTTCAGTAAAAATTTCATGCTTTTATTTCTGTTAACCCTGTAACGCCGAAAATTTTTGTAGGGTTAAATTATGAATGCGTGTATTTGAAACGCTACCAATTTGTACCGGTCGTCGTTAAAGGGTTAATAAAAAAAGTACAGACCTTTTAAAGTGTCAGATGTTAAAAAAACTCATCCAATATATATGTATATATATATATATATACTGAAGAAATGAAAAAGAAAGTATATCTAAGAATTTTAGAAACCTCTTTAAACCGACTATAATTTACAAAAGCTTTGAAAAGATCCAATAATTAGAATTGCGCCTTTGAAATTTAATACGCTTTCCTCCGAAGCATGTATTTCGTCGGTCAATATATATACAGGGTGAGTCAAAAGTCCTCCCTCAAAAATTATTTATTGTATAGTTATTTTTGAGGTAGGACTTTTGACTCACCCTGTATATAAAAAATTTGCTTAAATTACCAAATAAAAAGGGTAACTTCAGTTTTAGAAAAGAATTTGCACACTGATTGCAAATTGCAAAATCTTTCACAAAATGCAATAATAAGTTGAATGGTACCTCCTCAATGTAAGATATATTTTTTTTATAAAAATATACGATAATGAGCCGACCTGGTAAAAAATGAATATAATATCACTGTATATATTGTACTATACTATTTAATATTAAGGTACATACATACTGTGCCTTAATATTTAGTAGTGAGTACATACTGTACCTTAATATTTGGTATTAATTCGTAAGAAAATAAGTTTAAGTTGATGTTCATATATACATTTTCCTTTCCTAATTATATATTTTCTTTGATTCAGAGAAATAAAGAAAAGGTATTAAATAGAAATCCATTTTTGAGGACAGTTGAAATGCTATAACCGGATTTGTCCATTTCACAAGGGATCTCCCAGCACGAATGACATTAAGCTTTATTGGCTCAGAATGATTCGGCTCATATATATATATATATATATATATATATATATATATAGAGAGAGAGAGAGAGAGAGAGAGAGAGAGAGATCCGATTAACCCCTCGAAAAGCGGAATCCATTTACAGTCGCTTTTGTTCAAAACATGTAAAAAATAGATCGAAAGATCCATTTTCGATTATTTTTTTTTTTTGACTGTTTAGAGCTTAACTTATTTGGAAATATTTATACAGTGAGAACTTATATACAATAAATTATCATTATTTAACTGTAGCTCCAAATATCAAGTCTATTTTAAACTGTAGCTCCAAATATCAAGTCTGTTTTAAACTGTAGCTCGAAATATCAAGTCTATTTTAAACTGTAGCTCCAAATATCAAGTGTTTTAAACTGTAGCTCCAAATATCAAGTCTATTTTAAACTGTAGCTCCAAATATCAAGTCTATTTTAAACTGTAGCTCCAAATATCAAGTTTATTTTAAATGTAAATTAGGTTCAATAATAACACGTATCCATTTCGTCACTTATATTTAACGATTAATTTAACTGAACATGTTTAATTAACTCGTAAAACCACAGTAGTAAAAATTACTGCAAATTATTTACATTAATGAAATTTTACCGAGTGTGTGTGTGTGTGTGGGGGGGGGGGGGGTTAACATCGTAAAACCCCTCTGAACGCGAAAGCGTTAAGCGTTTCATCGTTCATTTAAAATATAAGACAGGGTTGTGTTAATCAATTTCATTCCCTCGTAGTGTGATGTTTGCGTTCGCGACTCCTACTCAGGAGGTTTCGGGATCGAATTCTGATGGTACATTTTATATATATATATATAATATATATATATATAAGTCGAATCTAATCACATAAAAGAAATGATTAAATAAGCAACAATAAGGGGACTTGATAAGGTCTCACCGAGCATTCCAAACGGTGATAAATCATTCACAATTCCTATATTCGGAATGAGGCTGCGTGTTTGTGTACGAATTATCACAAAAGAATTTTAAAATAATTTAAAATTTAAACTTTGGTTTAAAAATAAAATAAATAAAATATAGAAATTAAAAAAAAAAAGATATTAGTATTCTTACTCAAATTATTACCAAAGTAAGATTTATCCATATACAGGGTGGACCATAAGTCCCAATAGGTTATAATTAAAGCGAAAATACCCCAAAAAAATCAAAGTAAAAGTTTATAATAAGTTTAGAAATATTTATTGATTATTCAAAATGCAAAATATAACTATCTCGACAAATATTCTTTTCTTAGTAATATTCTTTTCTTATGGGCCACCCTGTAGAACAGATAAAAAGCGGAAAATTAAGAAAATTACGTAACATTTGTTTTAGAGAAAGGAGCTTAAATTAAGAGGTTCGGACAAGTGAAAATGAATTATTTGGTTTAACCAGAAATCGACTTTGCAGTAGTATCAAGTATCATTTTAGGAATCAGTGATGATACTATTAATTATTGGTGTAGTGGTCACCGTTGCTGATTACGAATCCATCGGCCCCGAGATCGAGACCCGGTGACGGCAGTCGGCGCGCAGCAAAACCCAGCTGTTCATCCTTCCACACAATAAAGAAAGTGGTTGGTAGATAAATGGGTACCCTGAGTGACCTAGTGGTTAAGATGCTGGGCTGCTGGTGGGGCGTGTTTCGGATTCCACGTTAAACTGTAGGTCTAAGGTGGAGTGACAAGTTGGGACTTTCGTCAGAACGAACAATTTGGGCGGAAGCTAAACCAAAGTGAAACAAAGTTATAAAGATATCTAAAACAGTTAGTTGAGGTAATTTTTGCTACGCGGAATAGCAAACATGGAATAATTACCCACTGAATTAGTAGACAGTATTTCCAGAGATAGATTTAAAGATAAACTCGACTTTGTGTTTAACATATTCGTGGCAATTAGTTAATAATTAGTTAAAATTAGATATATAATTAACATAAACTTGATGAGGGTAGCTAGTATTAGATGTAGCAAAGAGGTTATGCTTAAATTAATTTGTTTAAGCGATATGAATTTTTATTTTCTATACACAGTATATATATATATATATATATATATATATATATATATATATATTATATATATATATATATATATATATATATATATACACTCCAAAGAAATGTCGCACGCGAGAATTAAGATATGGGATAAGCGTCTCTTAACCACGATGTCTTAAGGAACAAAATCCTAATTTATGATTGTTTTCCTTAAGCGTTTCGTGTAAATAATGTAACACCAAATATAAATCTCTCAAAGTGAAACGCAAGCATAAGTAATGGGCAGAATTTATGGGCACGGTAATTATATATATATATATATATATATATGTGTGTGTGTGTTAAACACATACCCGGAATAGATAAATAATAACGTTTAAGTAAATGTTAAAGTACACCGTTGCATTAGTGTTTTTAAAGTAAAGGCTATTTAACTTATAGCCGTAATATTAACGTTAAACGTTAATATAATCAGTCATAATTGCTTTGGAAAGTAATTTTGGATCACCTGAAGATCCGTCACTCCAGCCGTTTTTAGTTAGCTTTATAAGGCTAACTAATGAAAATATCACGACTTAACCTAACCAGTCGTTAGGTCAACTGTACGCCCTTGACGACTGGTTAGGTTAGGTCGTGATATTTTCGTTAGTTAGCCTTGCAAAGCTAACTAAAAAAGGCTGGGGTGACGGATTTTCAGGTGATCCGTAATTGTAAGTTAAATAATGTTAATAACGTTTTATAACGATACCCAAATAATTTTCAAACGTTTTTTTTTATTATTCGTACTCGGAACTGTAAATACTGTTTAACTCAACGTTATAATAGTAACGTTGAGACGTTAATACCGTTAAAAATACGTTTTAAAACTTTTTAAAATTCTCGTTTTATTAATAACCGACGTAATATATCATATTTAAACTAGTAGGCTTTATAACGTTATTATACGAGTTACGTGGGTATAGCAACGTCATATCAACGATGTAATGTTACGTCTAATATCTGGAAATAGCGTTATTCTTAATGTTTTGTCTTACCATTATCAAAACATACGATCTAATATAAATATTGAAAAACTATATTTAAAAACAAAAGAGGAAAAATTCTATGGCGCCATCTGTCGGCTATTTTCGCAAATATACCTCTTCTTTCGTGAATTACTCGCAATACTTGTAGACATTTTATTCATTTTTACTTATTTGTAATGCTGTAGCCTATTATGTTATTAGTTACGAAAGCTACCGTGTTAAAAGATTACCATTCATTTTGCCAAAGGAAATTCGATAATATTTTTATTTGAAAAATAGTTTCACCCTATCATACTTGAATTATGAATTTTTTTTTTCATGTTCAAGTCAAAATAACCTCTAATATTCAGATCGTAAGGCTCAAAATCGATTGTGAAGCTCATGTTGCCGTAAAGCAACGGTCGGCGTTAAAGAGTTAAGGACAAAATTTTAGAAAATGATATTTTTTATTCCGGTTTTTTAAAATGGGGTAACTCCGCACCCCTACCCAACTTCCCAATTTTGAATTTTTATAAGTTACAAGCAGAGCCTTCGGCTCCCTGCCCTACGGGCGAGGCTTGTGCTTCGCAAACTCGCCTACGGCGAGGGCACCTTCGCAGAGTACCGAGATGAAGACAAAACTATTATTTTACATTTTAAATATAGCTTCACAAATTTTTAAACCACTGGCTCAGAATGCGAAGCTCAAAAGGTTAGGATTACCCCTTTGGGGGGAGGTCATTCTCCCTCTCCCCCAAAACCCCCTCACCCCTCTTTAAAAAAATTGTTGGAAGTTTGTGTAACACACTGTTTTCATATTTTTTATATTTTATGTAAGGTCGAAAGGAAATGGAAGAAAATGCAGGTGTTTTTTTTAATAGGTAAAGAATCATTTTATACTACAGATGCCACTGTTAAGTAGGTCTACATTTCGTAGCTAATAATTCATTAGGAACCGACATTAATAACTATTCCTCTTTACATTGTCGCTTATTCCTGTGAAAATCTAGACCCTCTTTTTTTACCCCCCCCTCATGATAATGAACTCACCGAATTGACCACGTAACCATGTATGTATTACTGGGTCGGCTAAGACAATTCGGTTGAAGAATTTTGTCTAGAAGAAATTCACACCTGCGGGATTCGAACCCGGAAACTTCGGATAGAGTACGATTCTCTGCTACTAAGCCAAAGCGGTCATAAGAATAATCAATGAAGAGGACCAGAAACTAGCACAGCGCTCAGGCCAACTAAATTGGTCCATTTCACCAACTCATGGATTATTGTTACTAACACCATCGCTCAGTCGCTCCTGGTCAATTTTCCCCTCTCCTTTTGTACCTAGAATGCGCCTCGGTGGTGTAATGGTTAGCATTGCTGACTACAAATCCATCGGCCCCCGGTTCGAAACCCGGTGACGGCAGGGGGCGCACAGAAAACCCATCTGTTCATCCTCCCACACAATAAATATTGGTTGGTAGTCTAGCTGTTAAGACGCTGGGCTGCTGATTGGGAGGTACTTTATAATTTCGAGTTGAAGCAAAACCAACGTTAACCAAGGTAGGACACGGTATTCTTTTACAAGCGATGACCAACTATGGAATATACACTGAAGAAGATGGCATCATGGAGGATTTCCTTTTTTGCAAAGTCTTTTGAACTTGTGACAGAGGTGAAGATACTTCTCAGAAAGTGCATGAGTTTCTTACAAATAAAGGGTCCAGTTGCGTTGCAGTCTGTTCTGATGAAGCTCTGTCGATGTTGGTAAGTGAGGGTTTTTGCTGCTCGTGTGAAGAATGTTACTTCAGATGTCATAACTACACAGTGCATGATCTATTGGCAAGTTTTGGCTTGGAGAAATCTACAAACTGAACTGAGGAAGGTGCTGTCCGATGTTGTGAACATCGTCAACTTTGTAAAGACGATCCCACTGAACACGCGATTGTTCAGGAACACGTGTGCAAACTTCATTTCATTTCACTTCATTTCACTGACCTGGAGATCTTTCTTTAGAAAAAGAAATATGATCTGGTTGACCGCTTCAAGGACGCCGTGTTTAACAAAATTCTTTTCCGGTTTTGGGGAATTAAAAGAAAAAGACTTAAATCAATTTTAAAAACTGATAAACTTCAGTAGAGACCAATATTCTTTCCTTGTGCTCCAGCACACCAATTTAACACGATTTTAAAAAGAACGTAAGAATCGATCAAACAACATTTTTTTTTTCTAATTTCAATGCTTTGCAAAGCCTCTTTGAGCGCCTTAACCAAAGTTTCTCTACCTTGGACTAATCAAATAGCGGAGAGAGATACTTCAGTTCGTTGCCTGACAAATTTATTCAGATTTTTGCACGAATTTAAATCGGGTGAATTTGCAGGACATCGTCCGAGTTTCGATTATTAAAAATTGCTAAATTGGTGTCATCTGTCAAAACTATAGAAAAATTCCAAAAAACTGGTAAAAAAATTTCTTACACCCCTTACATTGCTGATGTATTTAGCCATGTGAATTGAGTGATATCCATGCAAGGGGATGGGGAAACCATTGTCACTCTGTTAAAGAGAGTGAAAACAAACTGGAGAAAACTGTCTCTGTCGTACCATGCATAGGATAGTTATGAAAAGTTTACCCTTCGTTTGGAAAAATTAAACAAATGAAAAGATTATTTTAAAGCCAACATATAATGTAAAACATCAAAGAATTTGAGGAAAATAAAAAGAAAGTCAAAATGCAAAAGTTTTCGTACATTTATTTACAAAATTATTTAATACTTTTTGTACCCACCTTTTGCTTGAATGACTTCAATGATTCGCTTTGGGTATTTTTCTACAAGGTTTCGACATCTCTCAATATAAATTTTAGCCCATTCTTCTAAAGGAGATTGTTACAGTTCATTTAGATTCGAAGAGTTTCTCTTGGGGACACTTTTCTTCAAATCAAGTCATAAATTCTCAATTAAATTAAGATCTAGGCTTTGACTGGGCCACTGGAGAACCTTGAAATTCTTTTGCTGAAGCCATTTCATGGTGCTTTTACTTTTATTTATATGTTTTGGGTCATTATCTTGTTGCAGTACCCAATTGCGACCCATTCACAACTCCCAAACTGAAGGCAATACATTTTCTTCTAAAATTTCGTCATATTGCTTCGAATTCAAGATTGCAATGATGACAAGTTTTCCTGGACCAGAAGTACTAAAGCATCCTCAAAGAAGCAAACTACCACCGCCATGTTTAACTGCAGGAAGGATGTTTTTTCTCGAATGCAGAATTTGATTTTTGCCAAACATATCGTTGCCCGTTGTTCTCAACTAATCCGGTTTTGGTCTCATCTGCCCAGAGAACTTTCTTCCAAAATGCAAATCCATCATTTTCATGATCCTTGTCGTACTTTATACGAGCTTCTTTGTGCACTTTTCGGAGCAGAGGTTTTCTTCGTGCAACTTTTACATGCAGACCATTCTTTCTCAGCGTATGACGTACAGTAGAGGGATGAACATCAATCTTAGATAGCCTTAATGTTTGGCAAATATCACCTAGCAACAGCCATTTTTTCAATCCGTCTAGTTATACGTTCTGAAATCTCGCAAGGGTGTCCACACCTTGGTAGAGTTTGGATTGTTCCAAAGCCTTTCCATTTCTTTATAACTTCAGCAACCGTCGTAAATGGAATTCGAAGTTCTTATCCTATCTTCCGATAACTCTTTCCAGACTCGTGTGCAGCAATAACAGATCTCTTAAAATCTGTATACAGCTCTTTACCATGACAACCATTGCTTACTAATGGCTTATACAGTCATCCTCCTTCCATGAAGACTTACAAAGAAAATTCTAGAATTCAGAATTGCTAATAATCTCTTGTCAATAAACAGCACACTACCGATAAAAATTTTAAATTCTTCAAGCGTCAGGTCGACACACAAAGTATTAAATAATTTTGTAAATAAATGTACGAAAACTTTTGCATTTTAACTTATTTTAATTTCCTCAAATTCTTTGATGTTTTACATTATATGCTGGGGTTAAACTAACTTTTTTATTTGTTAAATTTTTCGAAACAAAGAGTAAACTTTTCATAACTATCCTCCGCATGATACAAAAGATAAGGACGGATATAACCAAAATATATCTCTCTGTACGAATACTTATGAGCGCCACTGTATATATATATATATATATAATAAACCTTATTTCGTAAGGGTTGACTGAGGCAATGAATGACATAAATATAAATTGCGTAAACTAAAAATGCGGACGTAATTAACCTCATAATTTCAGGATGTACTGATCGAATTTTGTGATTCGTGAATCAGAAAGATTCCTCCCTTCCGTCCAACAAAATTAGAAGTTTGCACCAGTGGAAATTACCACTTCCATTGCTCATATCGAAAGTTATCCTGTTTCGGAGTCAGTGGGTCACCCATCATTGTTATGCGTGATCATTGTTATTATAATAACGATAATGATAATATTTATTGTGGCGGCAGATAAACCCCGCAAAAGAGGTGCAATATTCACCAAAGTAGCATCTTCGAACAGTTTTAAAATATTGATAAGATTAATATTTCTTCGAAAGAATGTAGAATACGGTATACAAAAATACCCTCCCGCGGACTAAGCCATTTTGGGTGGGGTGGGGTGGGGTGGGGGATCCAAGTTTAGCTTGTTTTTTTCTCTTTAATTTTTGTTCCTTCCTCGAGAAGGGTCTCGTAAGAGAGACAAAAGCGTCCGGAATCGTTTTTCATTTTCCTTGTAATATCACATTCTATATATATATATATATATATATATATATACTGGCTGTGTATATATATATTATTATTATATATATATATATATTATATTCCTTAAAAAAATAGGAAAAATAAAAAATCTGAAAAAAAATAGTTAAATAAAATAAAAAAGTAAAATAAATAAATAAAAATAGAAGATAAAATATCGTTGATGGATTTTTAACATTTTTTTATAGGAGAACAATGATGTAATATATATATATATATATATATATATATATATATAATATTATATATATATATATATATATATACCTTTTAACCTTTCAAATGATCCGTGCGATGATTCCTCATTTCACGAAGGTCACGCTTGTTGCCCCTCCTCTCTTTATCATATATATATATATATATATATTCAGCAATACTTCTTGTCATTCCCTGACGAGGTGTATTGCTGAATACACGAAAGATCTGGAATCATTTTTCTTTTTCCTTGTGGGTTGCATCATTCATTCATTTCACGTGTGTGTAATTCATCTCATATATGTATGGATTTCGCCCTATATATATATATATATATATATATATATATATATATATATAAAATATGTAATACGTATGTAACACAAAGAAATAACCTTTTTATGACTTTGACGTGTCGATATAACTTATTACGCTAAAAGTAGGCATTTCCGCCACTCTTTCACGAACAATTTATTCCATCGTTTTTAATTTCGAAGCTAAAAGGTCATAAAATTCATTTTAACCATTTTCTTACTTAATTTATAAAACATCGATTGTTCAACGCAACAGAACACTCGCCAGTGCCACTCGTCGGTGAGATCGTTGTATTAGTTGGACCAATGGTTTATTTTGTCCAATTATTTTGACTTCTGTTCCATCGTTAACTGTGAAAAAAAAAGCACTAAACGTTGAGAGAAATTTCACTCGCAATATTTTTCTTTATTTAGAGCCATGGTGAAAATTTTGCCGTTTGTGTTGTTACTTACGATCTTTCTAAGTTTGGCTTCAGGATGTAAGTATTTACGAAAGAATTTCTACTTTTAGTTTCATTTGCATCGGAAATGATTTTGGGTTTAAGATTATTGCGTGCGTTTGAAAGATTGGAGGTTATAGACAGGGGGAAAGATGGATTGAGGAAGATTGTTCCAGAGTTAACCGGTTCAGTAAGTGGAAGATTGAAAATACGAAAATACCGATAAACCTCGCGTTAGAGAGTTGGGTAGAAAAGGAATGAGAATGTGCAGAAAGTTTGGTACTGCGTGCTTTGCTTAAAGGAGGAGGCATGCAGTTAGAGAGTTCAGAAGAGCAGTGTCCGTTATAATAGGGATACTAAAGAGAGAGTGAGGCAACATTGAGGGGAAGAGAGAGAGATTGAAGACAGTCAGTAAGAGGCGGGAAATTGATGAGACAAAAAGCCTTTGATTCCATATATATATATATATAGATATATATATATATATATATATATATATATATATATATATATATATGAGAGAGAGAGAGAGAGAGAGAGAGAGAGAGAGAGAGAGAGAGAGAGAGATAAATACAAAACACTTTTAATTGCCTATTGTAAAGTTTCGGAAAAAAATTCGTCTACAACAAAATTTCGAAAAAAAGCATGAAAAATTTCTAATTGGTAATATTCTGATTTTCTTTGAATATTTTATTCTTCTTGGTAACAGTAATAAAACTTTAAAAACTAAACCCAGTATGTCAACAATTTCTAATTTCTTTTTATACTTTCTAGAGATTTTAATTTTTTAGGCGAATTTTTTTCCAAAACCATGGTACAGTTTGATTTGTAATGGGAGTACTGTAACAAACTACATCTAACTTTGATTTAATTAAACTGTTCATTATAAATATTATATAGTGAAAATCCACTAAATTTTCATAGTGACAAAACCCTTTCAGGATGTTTTAATATATAATAATAATAATAATAATAATAATAATAATATTTATTCAGAAAGAACACATTAGGGAAGATATACATTAAATCCATACTGGGTTACACAATGTTGGGATTAACGTTTAATTTTTGTAGTTTAATTACAGTATTTTTATCTGAATATGCCGTTGGGAAGTATGACAGCTTTTCAGGCAAAAGTCTTTGAGATTCATTTCTATTTTTACGTAAGAAATGTCAAATATAAATAGAATTTGTGGAAAATAAAATAATGTTGCATTTAGTTAACTCTGTCGTTACAAATGAGAATTGAAATAATCTTGAAATAATAGAAATGATAATAGAAATAATAATAGAAATAATAGAAAGAAAAATGGTGAACAATACAAATCATGATACAATCTTAAAGTTACAAAGAGACAGATGAGTGAGGCATATTATAACTATGGCGTAATGTATTGGAAATTTTTAACATCTAATTTATATGGTTTATGATTGCACCCATTTAAGATTTTGAATTTTGCATATATAATTAATAGGTGATTTTCATTGTTTAGTAATATTTACCAATTGTAATATGTGTATATGCATATATATATATATATATATATATATATATATATATATATATATATATACACACACATACATTAGTAGGAGTTTATAAAGTGTTTCTTTAGTGAGCTGCAAAACGATATTAGTGAGGGTGTTTGTCTGATGTTTATGGGTATAGCGTTCCAGATATCTGATCCTTTGTAGGAGAGAGAATTTCCTGTAATTTGCGTGTAATAATTTTGTTCATGAATGAAATCATTGGGAAGCCTTGTATTATGATTATGGTTGATCTGATGGGGGTAATCGCCCTGTGAATGGGCGAAGTATAGTTTCTATTATTAGCAACTTTGTACATACTGATATCGACAGTAAGTTTATACAGGTAATTTAGTTTTACAATATTTAAGATTCTGAACATTGGAGAGGTATGAGATCGTCTGTTATCATTATCTGAGAGAGTTCGTAAAAATTTTTTATGGATTACTTCTACTGAATACAGTATATAATTCTTTGTACTACCATATGCTGTGATTCCATATTGCAAGTGTGAATGGATAAATGAGTAATACAGTGTGAGGAGGGCATTTTGGGGAATTGTTTTTTTGAGTTTAGACATTATGTAGAGAAATCTAGATATTTTTTATTTGATATGTTGTGTGTGACTTTTGAAATTTAATTTTTCATCTAACTTGATGCCAAGAACTTTAACTTCATTTACTTTTACAAGAGGAGTGTTTCCACTTATTAATGGTGTGTGCACGAGTGCCGTTTTTTTAGTTACGATCATATATGATGATTTTGTCAAATTTAGTAAAAGCTTATTTGCGCACATCCATTTATAGGCGATTTAATTGCCTGTTCACTTCGTTCATTAGGTAATTGATATCGTGGTGTGTAGAAGCGAGTGTTGTATCATCTGCATATTGAATACAGTCTAATGTTGTTGATCGAGAAAAATCGTTTACATGCATTATGAAGAGTAAGGGTCTAAGGATCGATCCTCGTGGAACCCCATTTTCCAATATAGCATATTGTGATGAAATATCATTTACTTTAATATATTGGTGACGATTAGAGAGATACATATGTGTTTAATATGTCTAGTAAGATATCATGTGAAAGTGTATCAAAGGCTTTCGACAGGCCAAGGAAAACTAAGACTGTGGTCTTTTTGTAGTTTAGGTTTTAATAGCTATTTTCTAATAGCATGCTAATGGCGTCTTCTGTGGTGTGGCCTTCTCTAAACTCAAATTGTATTTTTGTTAGGATGTCGTATTTAGCTAAAAATTTGATTACTCTATTGTATACGATTCTTTCAAATACTTTACTCAGAGTTGCTAAGACGGAGATTGGTCGGTAATTGGATGGAGAATCAGGGCTGCCTAATTTGAAAACCGGACAAACCCTGGCTATCTTCAGGTGATCAGGGAATACACCTTGTACTATTGACTCATTCATAAGTTTTGTGAGTGGAGTTTTTATATCATCTGATATTAGTTTATATATTTTCACTGGAATTAAAGTGATATCAGTGCTTTTATTTTTTAAGTTTTTAAGTGTAGCTGATGTTTCGTTTGGCAGAATTGGTTTAAAGAGAGTATTTGGTGTGGGTTGTGGCATATATTGTGGGTAGTGACTGTCTGATTCTGAAATGGCAGCTGTCGTATTGTTTCCTATTTTCGAAAAGAAATTGTTTAATAAATTGGCTTTGGGATCACTGTAGGAAATTCCATCCTGTGTTAACGAAGTTACGGGATTTGTCTTTTCTTTTTTGGCGTTAACTAGGACCTTTAAAGTATTCTATGATCCTTTTTAGGGTTAGATTTTTGTTCGGCAATTTTAGAACAATAATGGTCCGCTTTTGCAGTTTTTATGAGCGAATTTAGTCTGTTACAATAATTTTATGTTTGTTCATTGATAATATTATTATTCCATAGTTTATAGAGCAGTGGTTCTTAACCGGGGGGGCGCGCCCCCCTAGAAACAGGAATTTCTCTAATTGTATTTGTTATTCTCTTAACGAGAGCATGGGCTAATATTGAGAAGTTATTGAGAATGTTATTTTGATTGAAGGGGGGCGTGGAGGGAAGGACCAATTCCTAGAGGGGGCATGGTAGTAAAAAGGTTAAGAACCACTGTTATAGAGAGAATGTTTTCGGTTTATGCTTACAATGAGAGCTGGAGTGATCCACTGATTGTTATATGATAGTTCTTTTTTGACGCGGGTTTCGACTTTATAGGAAAATTAGTATTAAATATATTCATTAGTGTGTTTGAGAATGTTTAAAATTTGGTTTCTATTTCACAGTTACTTTCAGTTATTCTCGACCAGTCAAAACTTGATATCTCTCCGATAAATTTCAATTTATTATTATAGGTGTAAGGTCTATAGTCAGCTTTTATTCTCTCCTGTATTTGTAAATGGCTAATTAGCAGTGTATATGTGGGCAGATGGTCCGTAATGTGTACTAGGAGTATATCTGACGTACAATCAAGGAGAGATCGCACCCAGATTTGGTCTAATAAAGTGGAGTTTTCTCTGGTATTATGTAATCTTGTTGGCTTAGTTATAGTTGAATTAAAACCATTTGGGGGTAACGAAATTGTAGAAGAAGTTAGCATTATTGTTAGAGTTTATTTAGCGAGATCGATGTTTCAATCTCCCTCAATGATGCGGTTATTGTTGATGTGATTAGAAGTTAAAGTTTAATCTATGTTCGCAATAAATGATGGCACGTTACCATTTATGGTCGGTAAATACCTAATATTGAATAGGAAATATTTATATACACCTTAACTGCTAGGCTAGGGTTTCAGAATGATCATTTATGCCTGTCAATTGCTCAATACTCTTACTATTATGAGTTAGGGTATATACAGTATTAGGTCATCCCATAAGTAATGCGGCATTTTTTAATTTTTTTTTTTCCATTTTTATCATTATTTTACGGATAGAAATCAAACAACTCTTTGAAGTTATTCATATTTAAATAAATATTTATTTAAATATAAATAACTTCAAAGAGTTGTTTGATTTCTATCCGTAAAATAATGATAAAAATGGAAAAAAAAAAAATTAAAAAATGCCGCATTACTTTTGGGATGACCTAATATAAAGGTTTAACCCACCGCCTCTGTTATTATTTCTACATATGTGGTGGCTCGTTTGCCAGGTATATTAAAAAATGACTTATTATTAGCATTTAACCAGGTCTAGGTCAATATGATACACGTGAATTTATACTGTAGCAATTTTCGATTGGCCGCGGCTCAACTCATCAAAGTGATTTGCAAGGCTTCTGATATTTAAATCCAAAATAGATATGTTTCCGTTACTGTGTCGCTCGTTTAAGAAGGTATATCCACTGATACATACAGTAGTTGCTATTTATTGTATTTTCAAACTCAATGAGAAAAGGGATAAAAAATAAAAAATAAGAATATACTACACAAATACAGATGAATATACAGTATATATATATATATATATATATACAGTAAATATATATGTGTGTATGGATAAAATAAGATAAAATAAAAGCAAGGACGAAGAACTTGATATTATATCGTCCACGGTGAAATTGTAAAGTTGAAAGTTATAAAATTATAGATTTATTAAAACTTAAAGTCAGACACATATACATAGAGTATACATATACATACATATACATATAAAATTTATGTCATTATACAGTTTATGTCATTATAAAATCTTAAAACTGGAGATTATAGAATTTTAAGGATTGTGAGAATAGCAAAATAATGAGATAATAAGGATTATAAAATTTTAAGTTAAAACGTTATGGTATTATATAAGCTTAAAATGAAAATTTTAATTAAAATTAAAAAAATTATATAATTTTTAAAATCTTAAACGTAGCAGTTATAGAATTTGAAGGACAGTGAGGAACAGGAGAATTATAGGATCATAAAGATTATAAAATTTACATTTAATATCGGGCACAAACAACTCCAGTAGTATAGGTGCAAAGTGCCAGAGTGCAGAAATGTTGCATAATATTACGTAATGTTGCAAGAGTGCCAACCCCCACCCCCCCCTTTGTTGCCAAACCCAAAATGGGCATACCTAACCTAAGGGGAACCTCTTTGGAGAAGGTGGGAGTGCCTCACCCCCAAAGGGGTAGAAAGAGATAGCAAGAGAGGAAGGTGGAGAGAGACCCAGAGCTGGGTGTTTACTCGGCTGATTGCCGAGCTCAAATGGAGTTCTTCAGCCATCCGCCGCTACTTATAGGCCCCTAATCAGCCAGTTGGCTGCTGAGCAGCCAGATAACGCCATGTGCTTATTTATTCCTTATATTATTCAGCCATTTGGCTGTTGAGTTCCCAGATTCGTTATTTATTAATTTAATTCATATATTAATCAGCCAGCAGGCGCCACAGCCAGTTGGCTACTGAGTTACCAGATAGCGCCATGTATTTTAATTAAGCATATATTAATCAGCCACGCTGAGTTGCCAGATAGCGCCATGTGTTTAATTATTCCTTATATTATTCAGCCATTTGGCTGCTGAGTTGCCAGATTCGTTATTTATTAATTTAATTCATATATTAACCAGCCAGCAGGCGTCACAGCCATTCGGCTGCTGAGTTGCCAGATAGCGCCATGTATTTAACTATTCCTTATATTCCAGTTGGCTTAGAAGGCTGAGCTGTAAGCTTCGTTATTTATCTATTCGCTAAATAGCAATTAATTAATTATTCCGTTTTAGAAACAAATGATATAAGCGTGTTCAAGGAATAAATAAAACACCATTACAACATCCTGTTTATTAATTAATGGATATACAATGGGGCATATATATGATCAAATAATAGAACGGAAAATATATAGTCATACAAAGCATAGTATTAACAAAATATTAGAAAAATATATAGTTATATTAATTATATATAATCATACAAAACATAGTATTAACAAAATATTAGAAAGATATATAGTTATATTATCAAAAGTTATATTATCAAACATTAGTACAGGAAAAATATATAGTTATATTATCAAAAGTTATATTATCAAATATTATTACAGGAAAATATATACAAATCGTATAATCATATTATTACAGGATATATATATATATATATATATATATATATTATATAGTGTTGGGCACTAAAGCGTTAATCCGATAACAGTTAATTAACGAAGTTAACTTTCTTAACGGACTATTAACGGAAGTTAATTTCCATTTATCGTTATCGGACCAGTTAACTTCCGATAACTCGATATTTAGTCTGTTAAAGTCCGTTAACACGTTAACTGCGAGGAGTCATTCACGGAAGATCACCGCTCCGCGAATGAATTCAAACCGCCATAACTTTAGTCTGCTTCCAGATCTCGCAAGGGGAGGTTGTGCGCTTTTTATTGAAGGTAAGAAGGTCCTATAATATTATATATATATTAATACGTATGGAGATACGTATGGTAAAATGTACGGTTGAGAAAAATTAATTTATAGTAATGACTAATGAATAAGTATTTTTACACTGCGTTAGTAAATCTCTAAAAAAGTATATATAGTATGTAAAATTTGAATAATAGTTTTTATTCATTGATTGTACTATTGTCGTCGAATTAAATAACAATTGCGTATATTACATAGACAAAATATTTTATAGACAAAATAATTCATGGACAAAGTATTTTTATTTTATAGACTAAATAATTCATAGATAAAATGGTTTATACATAAAATAATTACATAGAGAAAAATTACTTCTATTGAAAATTCACAGAAAAAGGTTAAGTAAAATAAAATATTTTATATAACGTAATATTATATATTATATATTATAATATTATTATAATTAATATTATTTTGAATTAATTTTGCTATTTTGTTTGAATTAATATTTTATTAGTTTAGTTACATATTTTATACGATGATATTTTACTTTTTTTAGGTTCTTCTGTATTATCGTCAACTAGACAGCGTTCAGTTCTCTCTTACCAAGCATTCTCTACAACTTTTAAACTTCAACCATGGAGCACCAAGAAGAAGTTCTCGACATTGAGATCGCCTCTGTCTCAGGCACTTCTGAGTCTCAGTCTGACCAGAACTTGATAAAAATACAGTTAAATACCTATTTATTGTTGGATTTTGCATAAATAAACATTTTCTATGGGTTTTAAAGCTTTTTTCCTTGATTTTTTTAAATGTTAGTAAAGAAATAGTTATCGTTAACGGATTATCGTTAACTTCCGTTAACTTTGTAGTAAAATTATCGGATTATCGTTATCGGAGTTAAAAATTGGGGTTAACGGAGTTATCGAAGTTAACTTTTTGGTAACGGTGCCCACCACTGTATATATAATATATATATATATATATATATATTCTCTTACGGCCTACGATGCAAAACGCTAAATTCAACGGTGATTGATGCTATATCAACATCGCCATTACTCTGCACGATGTGGTAAAACCGTCCAAGAATCACCTCACCGTTTAACTGATATGACGGTCTATACTCGATATAAATGGCTTTCA
Organism: Bathynomus jamesi; assembly: GCA_023014485.1. Classification (NCBI taxonomy): domain Eukaryota; kingdom Metazoa; phylum Arthropoda; class Malacostraca; order Isopoda; family Cirolanidae; genus Bathynomus; species Bathynomus jamesi. The sequence goes on along the minus strand of JAJOZX010008097.1, from coordinate 85,569 downwards.
TATCGTTCAATAATATTTTTGTACCCACTTTACACTCGGCAGGCAAGTTGTCTTTAAGCGCAGCTAGAACACATTCAAAAGCACGCACAAAAACGTTATCCTTGACCGTTACATTAAATACAAATTTATAATCATGCCTTTCCAATCGGGGATTTTTTCTTATCGTCCCGAACTTTTCAATCGTGAACTCTTCTTCACTCGACATAGCGGCAATTGAAATATTCTACCAAATTATTACGACACCTATCCACTATATAGAGGTACAGTTCTTCAGGGTGAACAGTATAGGCGAGCTCAGCCCTGTACCTCTCAAGCGTTTTGTACCAAAGCTCAGGATATTTCGAAGAATCTAAGCCTTTTAAATATGCTTCCAGAGTTAGTCCGTTCTCCCCCTGCTCATTCCTACATTCAACATATCCGTCGAGCAGAGCGATGTAAGCGTATTCAAGCACTGTGTCAAAATAAACCATGTCTGTAATACGTGCATCGAATATAGGCTTCAGCTTACGGAATCCGACGATCTCAAACATTCTGTCGAGGATGAAACGGTTTCGTGTAGGAACAAGAACGTCATTATCAGCCGTGTTCTTCCACATCAGTCGTATATCAATACATGGTTGATTGTTATTTACACTCAATGTACAAACAATGGTATGTGAGGAGGCGTCACTAATCACCTCTCTTATTATATCTACGTCAGTGGGGGTATTTTATAACGGTCCTCAGCCCACCTCTCAACTACCACGAAGATTTTATGCATCTCCTCAAGATTTAAATAAATAACGTTGCGTTTGCTCGCAGGCCTACAGTTCGTTTCAAGCACAGTTAATGGTGCCGGTTTCCCGCCTGAACACACGCAAAACTTCGTCACGGAGACGTCGTACGAGGCGTTGAGAATGCTTCTCAAAAGGAGTTCCATCGTATTCACCAGTCGAGAGGACACGTCCACTCGGCGCCACCTCTGAGAAGGCTATGAGCCACAGGAGGCAGGCAGGTAGGCAGGATCGGTCGACGGGCGGGTGATTCACCCTGATGAAACGTGAATGGGTTTGTTCGAACTCGTATGATCCGTGAGGAGTGAGTCGCACCATAATCTAATGAAACGTGCGGCGCTGACCCAACATGAATTGTTGTATCCCATTATATTGGGCAGGTGTCTTGAGAAATTTTCCGGTACAAGAATTAGTTTCGGGTAAATTTCACGAGCTAAACACATTTTATGTTTTATCTCTCCTAAACATCTTCACATTGCGGGCGCTGTTAGAGAGAAACATATGTTCATATTTATCCTTTTTATTTAACAGGCGATACTCATCTCTAAAATCTGTTAAAAACTCACATAGCCCTTTAGCCACAACCTCACTACAAACCTCATCATGATATATATTAATGTAGTGGTAAAAATACTTAAGATTGTCCATGATGACGAGATTCACATTTTCAGTCGTAGGGTATGAGTAATCGACATGGTGTAGCATGATATAATACCGTTTATCACACCACTCATCCACAAGACTCACTACCCATAACTGTTGTTTATCTTCTGAGCGTGCCGCTTCTTCTACCACGCGGTGCACGTGAGCCTTTATAAAGCTTAGTTCTATAACATACTTCAGTACATCGTCTGTACTGCGAAATCCTACAATCCCCTCGCCAGAATATCCGTAGAGTATTTGAATAGCCTGACCCTTCGCACGATTCAATGCAGCCTTAAAAGATGCAAAGGAGGCGGGGATAGAGAGTTTTTCAGTATCCACTACATCTACGCACTTTGCTGAATACCACTTCATAAATGTTGAACACGCGATATTAAAGGTGGCCATTTTCTTCTATGCGAGAGAATACACGTCTGAGCTCAAGGGTATACAGAGGTCAACTGAGTACGGAAGGGTAGAGGTCTGCTCAGGTTGCGGCGTGATTCACGTCGCCGGTCTTACAGTGGGCGGAGCTTAACTTTTACTGTACATACGCACACACACGCAAAGTGAAACGCAAGTTGAAACACGATTTATTTAATAAACGAAATATCAAGGTGTACATATTTGCAAATACGTGTAATAAATAAGTTAACAATAGACATATCAAAGTTATGGTATCCAAAGGGCGGTATCATAGGTACCAGGTAACTGGTAACGTTTCCTATAGGTGTTACGGCACACCTTTGTGCCCCTAAGTTCCTTCACGCCCCCCAGCTTCTGCGTCCGAAAATTGTGGGTGCCTACAATTAGTTGGGGAGGCCGTTCACCCTCATCATCCCAAACACACTAGATCCTTCAGCGAATCAAAGTTACGACCCGCCGATTCGCTGGTTAAGCGTGATGCCCTTAGCCTTCACGATATACTTCGTTTCATTCCCTATCCTGACCCGTACCCCATAAGTTTTAGGTCCTGTTGACACAAACGAGTCGGCGTATGCGTTGTCCCCATACTCATCCTTGATCTCGTCAGTCAGCTCGCCGAGGAATTCACCAATAGGGCATGTATTCGCCCTCCTCTCTGTGAATATCACACTATCTGTATCGGCATACAAAACCCGTCGCCCAAGAGAATGCAATAGACCCCAAAGTTTTATGCGCGTAGGCCGTTGTGAAACTGGCTACAGGTATGTTTGTAACCCGTGAGGTATCTGTGGCCAATTCAGTATTGTTGTACTTTATTATGTAAGTATTACCTACATTCACAATCTCCATGACCTCTTTATCGGGGGCGTTGGCATAATCCCAGACTTCACTATAGCTTTGTGCCAAATGAACGTTCCCTTTGCCAGTATTCTGCGCAAATTTTCCCCAAAGACTGTTTAGACAACTTTGCACTAAAGCGCTTGCCAGGTTCTTTATAATTTGGGAGCGATCAAGCTGTATACCTTCACGGTCACGATAACGTTGAATATAGGCCGACTTTTCATCTTCGGTCAACCCCTCGCGGATATCCTGACGCCTCAACCTTATCCTTCAAAAATGCGTTTATATATGGTGAAAAGGTTGGGTAGCTTCTGAAACCTCCACACCTCATGTATCTTCAGTATTCTATACCCATGGCGTACGGCTAGGGCCAGCTCAGGACTTGTATATACGCCTCTGATCTTACGCTGGTGGGGTATATGGTTACAATCACCGTTATTCTCTTCCGCGCACTTCACGCACAGGGGAAACATGAGCTTGTGGTCGATAACGACGGGTAAGATCGGCATCCATAAATCGCGAGGGGGAGCACGTCTACGAAAGAGAGTCCAAAGTAGCGATCATTCAAATTTCTTGAGAACTCGCGATGGAGGGCAGGCTAGGTCCCACCAGTTTCTCAGGCGCACCCACGGGGTACGGGTTGTTCTTCATCACGTAGGGGTATAAAGAACAGAAATCGTAGTAGTGGAGCTTCACCCCTCCGTAGGTGGAAAGTATAGCTTGAAGGATTTGTACGCCCACCGAACAAGCTATCACCACATTTGAGAGGTTCCAGTACCATTGAACGCTTGATCGTGTTTATTTCTTCACGGTACTCCCCGTCTGTCTCCATCCGTGCATCATACTCTCATGCTCCCACAAGACTTTGTGAGTGAACTGAGCCCTATAAGTTGATCGCGGGTGCGGTCCACGCAAGACAGTCGGCAGGAGATCTACCGTGGATATCTCCGGCGATTCCACACTCAGGACGGGGCATCCATGCCACCAGCAACCGTTAAAGGAGTACACAGTCTTCTCGCCAGTGACACGGTTTTCACTTAGCCCATCAACCCAAAAAACACGACCATTAATCTTAATGGGTACTTCACCCGTGTTGCGGGCATGCTTTATGTATACACCTGTCTGTTGTTGTAGGTGTATGAGCCAGTAAATAGCCTTGTGGCCATAACTGCGGGGGTTGTTTCTGTGAATAATGGCTAAGGTGGCTTTAGGCATGAAGTTATTCTTGAACACCGTAAAACATAATGACGCGATGGTGGTTGCGACTTGCAGCGGATCGCATTTGAAACGGCCTATGTACATCCTTCTAAAGGCCTGGAAACATACTCTAAGCACGCGCACATCATTCACGCAATAACGCTCACATTCATCAGCTATATTATAAGGATTACGTTCATTAAAGCTGGTGTAGTATCGATCAAATTCTTCACGTTCATCTGTACTCATACAATCATAGTTAAAGTAATGTTTGGGTGGAGGTAGGCCTACGTAATTTAAAGTTTCGCTAGTGAGGAATGTGTAAGGGAAGTATCCTTTTGAAACTTCAGCTGCTACCCCATCACCTTGGGTAGCTTTGCTAATTTACAAGGTGTGAATAATAAAGTATCTTTAAATTGTACATTACCTCTTATTTGCATCTGTATTAATTTGTTGCCTCTTTTCAATGGGTCACCTGTAAATATCTCAAGCAGCTCCTTATAAAGGAACTGTGTGTCAAACTTTGCCCCGTTATGGGCGAGAATATACACAGTCATTTTTTTGAACTTGTCGGCTAACTTGACAATATAGGACACAAATAGTTTCACAGGACTATCGTGGACGTTCGTTTTAAAAACGTTTGTCCGTTTACCACATTTGTGGCACTCATCACACTCGATCTCCATACACTCATCACAGATAGTTTGGCTCACAAGTAAATGTGGAATGACCTCTTTGGTTTCAGCGTTCGTGTATGTTTCTATATCGTAGTATACAGTTATACAAGGTTGTTTTTAGGCTTGGTCTTTCATATAACATACATGCTTTACTCCATCCCCTTATATTCCTCCTGGCATGTAGGACAGTGAATTTCATCACATTTATGCCTAAATTTTCCCCAATTATCCATTGTGTGAAACATACCACATTCACAGATTCTCATTTTCCTGCACGTGCCAATTGATTTATGGAGCTCAAAACAGTTATTATTGAAAAATGTGCGTCTACACACATTACAATCCCTCTTCTCAGCTTCAACTACACGGCTTTCACATTTGGAACTTTTACACTGCTCACATACCATGTGACAATCTTTACAATGTTTCACTATATCATCCGCAAACTCGAGACACCCCTTACACAAGTCATGATGTCGTCCATATTTTCGACTTTTATCATAACTTGCGTAAAGACACCTTATATTACGGATGGGGAGATACGTTGTACCTGACAGTCCTAAAATAAGTAGGGGTCTTGTACGATCTCTCACATTGCTTTTAAAAACATACACAGTCCTACGACGATCATCCAGTCCAAATACAACTATACGAGCATTCATTTTCTGTTCTACCCTTCTCAGCTCTTCAGGACCCATATTACAGTCAAATTCAAGTTCACAGTCTACAGCTAGTTTACGGGTACGCTCACGACCGTAGGCAGCCAAATTTGCTCGGATTTATATTTTGTACAGTAAACATGCGAGCTAGCACTACTGCTATAAAGCCGCAACCACGATCGACGTTTATATGCCGTCTATAAATAGCCTGAGAATTGAAGTTAAGAGTGTATGGTGTGGCACTATGGCCCGCAACACGGAATACACGGTCAATATTTACCGTGAAGTTGTCCATATTGAAAGCTATACTACTTTGGGCGGCCTGCATTATACGACCTAATATATACTCTACATCTTCAGCAGCCAAACGTCTAAATGGTATGACTACCCAAAAATCGTCTACAGAGCCATCGTCTGACCCGAATCCGAAGGACAACCTCGTCCTGACTTCACGCTCGTCGCGGTTCTGAAGGGCAAACTCTACAACACGTTCTACAACGCGTCGTAGGCCGTGTTCAATACCGTTGCTATACATGGTTCTAGGATCAACCCTGACTATATACCGATTTCTAGTCAAGGCTGGGGTAGGGGTTGCGGTGCGCACCAACTCAAATGTTATACCATCCTCAACAGAACGGGGTGCAGCTGTGGAGGATGAATAAGGGGCTATATTGGCGGATGAAGCTGATGTGGGGTTGGTTGCGTAAGACGTTGAGGGTTGGGGCTCTATTACTGGATGTCTAACAACCGCGCGTATCTCACGCGCTTTATACCTGACGTGGAGGCCTCTTCCCACAGGGTTCAGTGTTAGGCCCATTGCTATTCGTAATTTACATTAACGACATAGATGTAGGATTGACTAGTAACGTGTCAAAATTCGCGGACGATACTAAAATTGGCGTAAGGTTGTTAACGAGGACGATAGAAATAGGCTCCAAGACGATGTAAATAGGATTATGGAGTGGACGGATAAGTGGCAGATGCAATTTAACGTAGACAAATGTAAAGTTTTGCATGTAGGTTCTCGTAACAATAATTACACGTACACGATGGATGATAGAGAGTTAGCGAGCGTTGACGAGGAAGTAGATTTAGGCGTACGCGTATCTAAGGATTTAAAAGTTAGCAACCAGTGCCTGGAGTCTTGCGCAAAAGCTAATAGGATGTTAAGCTTCATAGCGCGTAATTTCGAATTTAAATCGAAGGATATTATATTGCCCCTTTACAAGTCTCTAGTCAGGCTTCATTTGGAATATGCCGTTCAGTTTTGGTGCCCGTATTTGCGCGAGGATATTGATAGGTTAGAAAGGGTTCAGCGTCGTGCCACGAAACTAATTCCGTCATTGCGCAACAAGCCTTATGAAGATAGGATAAAAGAGTTAGACTTGCATTCATTCGAAACTAGGAGATTAAGGGGGGAGCTTATTGAAGATTTCAAAATCGTTAATAACATCGATAACATAAATTTTGACAAACTGTTCACTTTCGATAATAGCAATACTCGTAATAACAGATTTAAGTTGCGTGGCAGACGTTTCATTACTAATATCGCTAAAAACTTCTTTACGTTTAAAGTAATTGATAAATGGAATAATCTTCCCGCGTCAGTCGTTCACTCTACCAGCGTTAATATGTTTAAGAACCGTTTAGAGAGGCATTTTAAAAATATTAACGTTGTTTAAAATAAAAAACAATTAGTAGCAGGAGCTCTTCGGGTGGTGGTCGAGGATGAGTCTGTTGACGATTAATGCCAGCTTGTGACATACCAGCGTGTGATGCCAGCAATAAAATTAAAAAAAAAAAATTAGACTAACATGAACGTAGATGTAGCTCGTAGAGTAAACTAACCCACTTTTTGTTTAACTTTACCTACTTTTTTTTTCTTATCTCTCCTTACTTGCATGTCTGTAACTCTCTTTACTTGCATGTCTGTAGTTTGCATGGTATGACTGTGAGTTAAGACTGTGTTTGCATGGTTTGTAAGTGTTCTTATTTTACTTCTTTTCATCTTCACCCCTTTCCTATTCTCTTCGACTATTTTTTGACTTGTCGGCAGTGGCCGGCGGTATGATGATGGTGAGTCTTTTTCTCTTTTTCTGAATGAATGTTAACCCATGAGTGATAGGTGTTGCTACTTACTTAACCCCTTATTTTCTTCTCTTAACCCCCTACTCTTCCTTTCTCTCGGGCTAACCTTAGAGTGGATCTTAGGATCTTTGTTAGCCTTAGCTTCTGTAGATCTGTAGATCTGTATTAAGTAAGCACTATTATGATATTTCTAGCCCTGCATCCTATGGGGCGTTAATAGACTGTACAGAGGTACTTATGGTGTAAGGAAAAAAGATGATGAGAAATTTTTGCGTGCCCAGGATGCTTATACACTTCATAAACCGGTGAGAAAATGGTTTAAAACAGCCAAGACAACAGCCGCATCGATTGATTCTATTTGGCAGGCAGATTTAACAGACATGCAAAGATATTCAGTGTACAACGACGGCTACCGCTACATCCTATTCATAATAGATGTATTCTCTAGATACCTGTGGCTAATTCCCCTGAAAAATAAATCGCCCGAAACAGTTGCTAAAGCGGCCAAAACGCTGATGTTGAAAGAAAACCGGATTCCTGGCTATTTTTGCACGGATATGGGAAAATAATTTAAGGGTGAGCTTTTCAGAACATGCTGTCAGAGTTTAACATCCTGCTATTACACCTCCAATTCTATACATAAAGCTTCTTTAGCTGAAAGAGTTCAACGTACCATAAAGGAGCGCATGCACCGGTATTTTACACATAAAAACACGTACAGATATATAAACGTTCTCGATTCATTGGCTTCATCCTACAACCGCTCACACCATCGCACGATCGGTACAACACCTAACGATGTTTTAGAAAGAGGCAAGCGTCCGAGAAGAGATGGAGTGCCAACAACACCACCACCACGATCTGCACGTTTCAAAATCAATGACTATGTAAGGCTGTCACGTTCTGGAAATAAATTCGCGAAGGGTTTTGAGCAAGGATGGTCACGCGAGATTTTTAAAGTTAGAGCCATGATTCCTAAAGGCGAGATAATGATGTATTACGTTGGAGATTTGAATGGCGAAGAGATCTCGGAAGGTTTTTACCGCGAGGAACTGCAGAAAGTGGCATTTAATTTAGGAAAAAATGTTTAAAATTGAGAAAATCTTAGGAAGCAAAGGTACAGGAAAGAGAAAAATGTACCTGGTGAAGTGGCTAGGGTACCCAGAAAGCTTCAATACCTATATAAAAGCTGACGCAGTAATGAAGCTTAATTAGTATGCAACATGACACCCAACCATTTCTACGTCACACTCCCGTCCTCCTCATCCCTGTCTGTACACCCTAACAACACACTAGCCAACTTTGTAACAGAACTCCACGGGCCCATTGAACTGGGTCGTGATTCGTATGAGGTAGGGTTATGTGAATTTCAGCTGGATACCCTCTTTTTAAATATTGATTATAAAGATTCCGTATTTACGGTTCTTAGAGGCATTGATGAGTGTGAAAAAGCCGGGTTAACTCGGGATGCTACTATACGTATCGCCCGGACTAAGGTTGCACAGTTTTTCAGTACAACAATGACACTAGAGCCGGGGCGTTATGGTACGGCTGAGAATGTTGTGAGAGACTTAAACATAAGTTTTAAAAATTCAAATCTTACGAATGACTTATTATACGAAATCGTAAACAGAGGAAACCATACACATACTCTAGTCCTAAAATCAAAGGTTAACAGAAATCTTAAAGACGGAAGAGTGTTCAAAATTATAACCTAGGGGCGTTATCGAGCAGCCTTCCAAAGAGACACCTTTCACGAGTCACCACATGACTTATCCAGCTTAATGTATCACTTGAGGATGGAGAAACTGGATATAAGTTCTCAGCCTCCAGACATGTGCTATATTTACAGTAATATAGCGGAACACCAGTTTGTTGGGGATACCCAGGCACGCCTGCTACGCGTGGCCCACATTCCCAACCATAGAGGAAGGAGCTTGAGTATTACATATGACATACCCCATTATGTGAATGTCGCAACTAATCTAACTAATATCTCGATATATTATATAAAAACGATTGAGGGCAAAAATTTCCCATTCGGTGACGGGAGCTTAACAGTGAAGCTACACTTTCGACGCACTGAGTTATAGTGGCCAGAAAGCCTTTCACGGTATACCGAGGGGTGAGATACCAGCGTGGTAGTGGACTTGGATCCATTTTTTCATCCACACTACGCACCGCTGTCCCACTGTTGAAGAGGGGCGCCAGGTACCTAGGAAGGAAGGCGTTACAAACAGGTTTGAACGCGGCGGAGGAAATGCTCGCGGGAACTAAACCTAAAGAAGCTCTAAAAAAACATTTAAAACGTACACGGGATGAAATCATCAAAGATGCGAAGAGAAAAATGCGTGGTGGTGGAAAGAAGAGAGCTGGTAGGAAGAAGGGGTTGCCAACACGTGGCGTAAAAAAGAATAGATCTGTCAGGAAGAAGGGCTTACCATCACATGTTGGGAAGAAGAGAACTGTTAGGAAGAAGGGGTCACATGGCATTAAACGTAAAAGGATGCCAAAAAAGAAGTGCTCTAAGCGTATGAGACCTATGGCCGATCATTTTTTTAACTGATATAAGCTGAGGACGCTACTCTCACGAACCATAGATTGATTAATACTCGTCGAGGGAGGTGGCACTATTTCTGACTCGTCATGGCACGTTTCATTCATCCGTGTAGCTCACAATGTTGTAAATCGGAACTGTCCCTCTTTGAGATGCCTCCTACACAGGTCTCTATTGAAAATAGCGACTTTATTACAATTAACCCGTTAAACACAATTAGTTCACCCAGTGCCCCTATAGAATTCGTGATACCCAGCTCAGGCACCTACTTTTTTGATCCGAGTTGTATGCACATGTATGCTAAACTACGCATTGTCCATTCTGACGGAATGGATTGCGATGATAATTATGTTGTATACCCCGAAACAAACTTTCTGCACACCATATTCAGCCAGTGTGACGTATATCTAAATCACCTACGAGCATATCTGGAAAATGTACTCAACTTTTCAAAAGAAGCGAAGGACACCTTTTCATCCGCCGAGGGGTATTACCACACTAAAGATGAGGGTAGTATAAAGGATAAATTTAAAAATTCTAAAAAAAAGATATACGAATGTTTTGGGCGCCTGCATACAGACTTTACATTCCAGGAGAAGTTGCCTATGAACGGAGTGGATACGAAATTGGAGCTCACCCGCACGAGCCCTGAGATCTGTATAAATCTGGGAGCTGACCAAGAAGAAGGCGCGAAACCTGTTGTGATACACATCATGGAAGCATATTTGCGCATTCGCCGAGTGAAATTAAGCTCCCCGAAGCAAATAGAAACTGAGAAAGACCTCATACATACCACAGTAAAATATCCCATTAACGGGGTACAGATCAAACTGTACACGATCCCTGCAGGCCTGGCATCGAAACAGATAGAAAACATCGCTCTTGGAGTACTGACTAAAAGGATTTTAATTGGAATGCAAGATCATGCCTCGACAAATGGAAATTATAAAAAGAGTGCGCTAAAATTCGAGAACTTCGGACTTAAAAACATTACTGTATATGTCAATGCCATCGCACTGGGTGGGACAATGAATATGGACTACTCGTCAGATGCTGTGTTCCCGCTCTGCGCGAGAGCTTACAGCAGTTTGGCGCATAATACAGGTGCGTGTGATGAACTTGGATTCGGCATAACGCAGAAAGAATTTGTGGAACAGTTTAACATCTACTCATTTGACGTTACGCCTGACTTAACCGCCGGTGTAAATACCCATTTAAATCCCCAGCAGACTGGTACGATTTCAGTGCGGACGGAGTTCGCCAAGCCTACAGATGCGCATATTAGTGTACTAATATACCTCGAGTCGCAGGCCCTAATAGAAATAGACAGACTTAGGAACATAAACACAGATTTTTAAAATGGATGCAAATGTTAACCCCCCTTTTATGGCCCTGAGTCGGTTCGGAATCGACGGGGGTTCTAGTTAGGAGGCAAGCAACGGATGTTTCTTCTTTATACTTTTCTATAATTCTTTTCGGTCGCCTTAAATGGTGGGTCGTCACTCTGTTAAACCCTTGGCTACAGACTCGCCAGACTGTTATGCCAATATCTTCTATGGTGCTTGGGTTGTCTCTTTCTCTCGCTTATGGGTCGAGAATTATTACTTCTTCTCTTGCTATAATACTCTGATCCTTTCTCTTATACTAAAATTATCGACTTTTCTTTTATAACTTGTCGACTTGACTAAGTTCTGAAGAGAGCACGGCTCGAAGGAAAAGATAAAAACTTTCTCTTACATTTAGTTTACTTCTAAAAATGTACAGTTAGTTCTCTGAATTTACAAGGGTAGAGGTTCGACCTCTTTCGACCATGGCTCAGGCCGGAATCTAAAAAGTTAAGTTAAGGAGGCAAGGGGCCTCTGCCCCCTCCTAATGAGGTGCTAATATGAAGAAGTGCAATGAAGAAGAGCCTTGAATGAAGTGGGAAATGAAGTGGCGCCTAATTTTACAAGTACATGTATAATATAGCTTAAATGTTTTGGGGAAGGACAGTTGAAGGTTAAATTTCCCCCCTTTTTTTAAACACATCAGATGTTTTTGAATGATTGCAAATAAGAATTTAAAAAATAAAAAAAAAACTAATTTGTATTTTTCGCCGAGTCTATATTTATGAAGGCGATATCATTTCGTAATAGTACACAAGTACAAATAAGTACATGACTGAGTACGTATTAATTTTGGTTCATTACAATTACGATTACAATTACCAATTAATTCATATTCACTTGTTGTTTAATTACACTTCTATTAAAGTACATTCTTACATTATAAATTAAATCATTACATTTAATTACAGTTTCACTGAAGTACATTACAAGTTATTGTTAATTACAGTTAATTACAATTAAACAGTTACTATAACTTTGTTTTGTTTTTACAGTGTTTCTTATTAATAGACAATTAAGATGTTAAATATAATACAACGTACATGGCACTTACGAGATAATTTATTTACGAAATAATATGCTATAATCAGTGGCGACTGGCGTATAGGAGCGATGGAGCGGTCGCTCCCCCTTGCTTGAAACGATAAATATTAATTTAACAGATAAAAAATACATTAATTTTAAGATATTAAAAAAATATTCTTGAAATATATTTTAAAAATTCATGTGGCATATCATGATTCATGAGGCATTTTGAGTAAGCCTTCATACAGTACATAATATTCTAAACTTATAGCATAGCTTCAAACAGCGTACCGCTGTTTGAATACAAAATAATATTGCAGCCGAATGGAGCGATAGATTTTTCGCTCAAGTAAATATAAATTATATTTTACTGTTGTAATGAAAATATAAGTACAATCGCGAATTTTTTTTATAATAACAACTTTATTTTTACTAATAGTTACTTCAGTAATAATGATATAAGCCATTTATATGTATTTTATTGAAATTATTACTTATTTGTAATTAACTAGAATTGTGCGTCTGGCATAGCCGCATATGTTAATACAAGTACTCTTGTGAGCGGCAGCTGGATTCGCGCTAGCCTATTGTGAGTCCGTGTTGTCGTACAATTTTATGAAATCGCACCCCCATACATTTATACCACGAGTCGCCACTGGCTATAATATGTTATGAATTTGAAATCAGAGCGAACGGAGGTATTTTATCTTTGAGGCGCTCGACTCTGTCGTCGTGAGCGGAATTCGATCTTACTAAGCATTTTTTTGAGTTCACCTCGGGAGGTCATATAATTAAAAATAAAAATGAAAAAAATAATACGAGAACGTTTTTTCGCGTTCTCGAACGAACGCCCAAAGTTTCGCGCGTCACAAGTTGACACGAGTAAACATAGACTGATAAGTTGATAGGGCATAAGTAGACAATAGGTAGATGAATGAATAAGTAATAAAATTAATAAAGGATAGCGGTCAAGAAAGAACATGAATGTAAGAATGAGTATGGTTGAATAATAATGTTTATACTACATAACATATAAATAATGACTTCTATAGAGTGTTTCGTCCTTAGCATGATGTTAAAGAATTTTCATACATTGGATACTAGATATATGATGAAGGGAAAATGTGACGTCATAGTTATTGAATTTTTACGTATATTACAAATCATTATTAGGAAGATTTACAAGAACAAATTAGAGACAAAGAGTGGGAAACGTAAAGAGAATAAAGTTATTTTATGACGTCATAGTGTATAAGTCATTATTAGAAAGATGAATTAGAAAAATACAGGAAAGAATAAAGACGTACAAATCGAAATTCTATCCAAAACTCGCTTAGGCGATTTTGGTTTCTTATGTAAAAATGGACATTCGAACATAAAACTATACGAACATAAGTTCGGCATGAAGACATTGAATCCATATAATGATGGTGTAGGAATTGTTCATTGTTCACTTTTTATATTGCTCTCCCCTTTTTTTTTTAAATGATATTTATACAATAATATAATAAAATTAATACAATACAATACAATTGAGAAAATAACATCGTAACTAATTCAAGTTAGGTGACGAATTTTTCTTTACATTACAAGTTTTATACAGAACAAGTGAGTTATTATATAATATAAAAGAATTCAAAGATTAATACTTTAATTTAGATAAACAATTAAGTTAGACAAACAATGATATGGTTAAAAAAAAAATTTAGAAAATTTTTATTTATTTATTTTTTTTCTGCGGGGAAAATTACATTCATAATGAATAGGTAAAAGGGAAAAATATAAATCGTACAATCTATAAGCTAATTTTTATTGACTAGTGTAGGTAAAAATAGAATTACGTAATGGATGATGTATAGACCTGTGGTCAAATGTGTAGGGATTTGGAAGGTTTTTGAATTAACAAAGTTTAAAGATAATGTATAATAATTTAAGATGGGTTTAGGGTTATAAAATCTTTTAAGTTTAAGTCAATTATTATAAAATTCTAAATTACAGGTATCGTTTAGTTGTGGGAAAATTAACACAAAAATGGGTCATTTAAGTGACTATAGTTACTAATATCTAATTGTAAAACACAATAAAACTTAAACTTTTAAGTTCAAAGAAATGTATAATGGTCATCAAAGAGTTAAAAATAAAAAAACACAACTTAACATAAATTGAGGTTATGTTCCATAGTACTAAAGAGGAATTAACCATGGTTGAACCATTTCTCCGGTTGTCATTGGGTTCAACTGGGGTTGGGGGTATGAAAATAAAATAAACTTAAAAGACAAAGTTTGTAGTACGACATTCGGGGGAATTGAGTGACTAAGCGGGGGATATAAGTCTGAAATTGACAATAAGTCTTTCGTGAGCACTTTGCTTTTTTTTTTTTTTTAAAAAAAGATTGCTTGTCACACTACTTAGAACAAAAATTAAAAAAGTTGAACAAACGGAGGGACGGCATGTTCCTCATATACATTATAATAATTACCAAAATCGTTACAAACAATTGTAAAAACTGTTTTGGCCACAAACAATGAAATGTCATTTTACCTATATATTTATATACGCAACAATGGCATGAAAAGAAAAGACAGATAGGTCAATTTTCTTCTCACAAACACAAAAAAAAGATTAACTAAAGACACATACGGGTCAATTCAGGTTGAATTTAATTCTCTTTTACAACAAAAAAAAAGGTTGAATTAAATTCTTAAATTACAATTTCTTTAATTAAATTCTCTTAAATTACAAAGAAAAAGTTGAATTCAATTGACTGCATTGAAAACTAACTTGGGACTTGAAATAAAAATGACTTGGGACTTGAAATAAAAATGACTTGGGACTCGAAATAAAAATGACTTGGGACTTAAAAACTAACTTTTTTTCAAAACTAACTTTTTTTCAAAACTAACTTTTTTCAAAACTAACTTTTTTCAAAACTAACTTTTTCAAAACTAACTTTTTCAAAACACTTTTTCAAAATTAACTTTTTCAAAATTAACTTTTTCAAAACTAGCTTCTGTAATCTCTGGGGCGGTTGTCCCTCTTGGATACAACCTATTGACTTGACCTCTTATCAAGTATTTCTATAAATCTCTGGGGCGGTTGCCCGTCTTGGCGCAACCTTCTGACTTGACCTCTTATCAAGTATTCTGAAACTTAAACTGTCTTGCACTTGAACTGCTATCAAGTGAAGATTAACTGAAAACGGAAAATGACTGCACTTGATCTTTATCAAGTGGAGACTATTAACCTCTGGGGTTTGGTTGACCCTCTTGGTGCAACCTTCTGACTTCAAAAACTGACTTCAAAAATGACGTCAAAAAAATGACTTCAAAATTACTTCAAGTATCTTTATAAATCTCTGGGGTTTGGTTGTCCCTTTTGGTTACAACCAACTGAAACTGTCTGAAAACTGAAAATGGAACTTGAAACTGCTTCAAGTAACTCTATAACTCTATAAACTCTCTCTAAACTCTCTTAATTTGCAAGTCAATTCAATTCAGTAATTGAAAAAAAATTTGCAAACAAAAAATAAAAAAAATGTAAACATTTCACTCGAATGTACGGGAAGGTACATAAAATAAAATTTTTCTATACTGAATATAATAGTGCAAATAACTCTGAAATTAACTCTGAAATTAACTCTCTTTGAAATTAACTCTCTTTGAAATTAACTCTCTTTGAAATTAACTTCCCTTACATTTAATTTCTCTTACATTTAATTTCTCTTACATTTAACTACTGTGAAAATTAGTTTCACTAAAAAAATGTATCACTGGTCTCTGAAATGTTCACTGTGTTTTGTGTTAATTCTGACTTAATATTCATTATTAACTGTTAATAATAGTGACTTTTCAAATGTTTATAAATTACTTAAGAAAACAACATGTACTTAACAAAATTTTCTATGGGGAAATCCTTGAGACGTGTCCTGAAGACGTCTTGCTGGCTACTTGTTCCTGGATGAAAACTAGGCGTGAAGAACTTGGAGTCGTGACGCACCGGTTCAAGGGTGGATGTTACGAACTAGAAGTCGTGACACGCCGGTCAACTGGTTTTATCCTGATGCAGGGTAATTTCTATCTTGGCCAAAGAGTGGCCTCTTCTTAAAATCTTCTTCTTCTTAAAGTAATCTTCTCATCCTGATGCAGGGTAGTTTCTATTCTTGGCCAAAGAGTGGCCTCTTCTTAAAATCTTCTTGTTTTTAAAATCTTCTTGTTTTTAAAATCTTCTTGTTTTTAAAATATTCTTCTTCTTAAAATAATCTTCTCATCCTGGTGCAGGGTCGCCAGACTGTTAGAATCCTCTTCTTAAAATAATCTTCTTAAAATCTTATTCTAATCCTGGCATCCTGGCATGGGTCTGGGGTGTCTCGTATAGACGAGGCGTTCTTCGTTAAGGAGCAAGGGGCCTCTGCCACCTCCCTGCAGCGAGGCTGCAGTCCAAAGAAGAGTCTCGTAATGAAGTGGGAAATGAAGTGGCGCCTAATTTTACAAGTACATGTATAATATAGCTTAAATGTTTTGGGGGAGGACAGTTGAAGGTTAAATTTCCCCCCTTTTTTTAAACACATCAGATGTTTTTGAATGATTGCAAATAAGAATTTAAAAAATAAAAATAAAAACTAATTTGTATTTTTCGCCGAGTCTATATTTATGAAGGCGATATCATTTCGTAATAGTACACAAGTACAAATTAAGTACATGACTGAGTACGTATTAATTTTGGTTCATTACAATTACGATTACAATTACCAATTAATTCATATTCACTTGTTGTTTAATTACACTTCTATTAAAGTACATTCTTACATTATAAATTAAATCATTACATTTAATTACAGTTTCACTGAAGTACATTACAAGTTATTGTTAATTACAGTTAATTACAATTAAACAGTTACTATAACTTTGTTTTGTTTTTACAGTGTTTCTTATTAATAGACAATTAAGATGTTAAATATAATACAACGTACATGGCACTTACGAGATAATTTATTTACGAAATAATATGCTATAATATGTTATGAATTTGAAATCAGAGCGAACGGAGGTACTTTATCTTTGAGGCGCTCGACTCTGTCGTCGTGAGCGGAATTCGATTTTACTAAGCATTTTTTTGAGTTCACCTCGGGAGGTCATATAATTAAAAATAAAAATGAAAAAAATAATACGAGAACGTTTTTTCGCGTTCTCGAACGAACGCCCAAAGTTTCGCGCGTCACAAGTTGACACGAGTAAACATAGACTGATAAGTTGATAGGGCATAAGTAGACAATAGGTAGATGAATGAATAAGTAATAAAATTAATAAAGGATAGCGGTCAAGAAAGAACATGAATGTAAGAATGAGTATGGTTGAATAATAATGTTTATACTACATAACATATAAATAATGACTTCTATAGAGTGTTTCGTCCTTAGCATGATGTTAAAGAATTTTCATACATTGGATACTAGATATATGATGAAGGGAAAATGTGACGTCATAGTTATTGAATTTTTACGTATAGTACAAATCATTATTAGGAAGATTTACAAGAACAAATTAGAGACAGGAATGAATAAAGACGTACAAATCGAAATTCTATCCAAAACTCGCTTAGGCGATTTTGGTTTCTTATGTAAAAATGGACATTCGAACATAAAACTATACGAACATAAGTTCGGCATGAAGACAATGAATCCATATAATGATGGTGTAGGAATTGTTCATTGTTCACTTTTTACATAAATACACTCCAGAGAGTGATGAAAAGCGACTGTTTCGCGCGTTCCAAATTTATCGGTGTGTATGCGAAAAATGA
>JAJOZX010008097.1:0-62500 GCA_023014485.1 Bathynomus jamesi | reverse complement strand
GCGTTCGCTTCTGTCGTAGTGAGCGGAATTTGATCACTTACCTCAGCATTATGAATATCTTGTGAGGGGTGAACACACTTGAAAAAAAATAATGAAAAAAAAATAATACGAGAACGTATTGCGCGTTTTCGAACGAATGCATAAAGTTTTGCGTTTCACGAGCAAAAATGAATATTAATAAAATTGACATAGGATAATGGTCAAGATAAGATATGGACGTATGGATAATATGGTTGAATAATAATATTTATACTACATAACACCACAACATTATTATTAAAGAATTTACCATACATTGCATACGGAAGATGTCCATACTAAGTACGTGATTTAGTGTACAAGGTATGGGAAACGTAAAGCGAATTAAGTTATTTTATGACGTCATAGTGTATGTCATTATTAGAAAAGATGAATTAGAGAAATACAGTAATGAATAAAGAAGTACAAATCGAAATTCTATCCAAAACTCGCTTAGGCGATTTTGGTTTCTCATGTAAAAATGAATATGGATTATTCATTGTTCATTTTTACAGTGTTCCCCCCTCTAAAATGGCATTAATTAATACAATAATATAATACAATTAATACAATACAATTGAGAAAATAACATCGAACGAATTCAAATTAGGTGATGACGAATTCTTTTTTTACAATACAAATTTTATACAGAACGAGTTCAGGTGGTTGGGTACAATGCAGAGTAATTAAATCTTTAACATGACACTTGCTTACAAAATATAAAAATTCAAAGATTAATACTTTAATTTAGACAAACAATTAAGTTAGACAAAGAATGATGTTAAATTTTAACAATTTTTTTTTTTTTTTTCTGTGGGAAGAATTACATACATAATGAATAGTAGATAAAAGGGAAAAATGTAAATCGTACAATCTGTAAACTAATTTTTATTGATTATTGTAGGTACAAATCGAATTACGTAGTGGATGATGTATAGACCTGTGGTCTAGTGTGTATTTTTGTGTACTAGGTACAAAGTGTGTATCTTATAATTATGAGGGACAGATTAGCCGAGAGGATTGTTCAATTAACTGAATAAATGCATGAGCAAGATATATTAGAAGGCAAAAATGATTAAGATTAAATTACATAGTTAGCACTTACGCGCAATGAAATAGTTTATTGTGATAGCCAATGATTTTAGCATAAGGTTTGTATATATAGTGTGCATACATGCGTGTGTATGTGTAGGGATTTGGAAGGTTTTTGAATTAACAAAATTTAAAAATAATGTATAATAATTTAAGATGGGTTTAGGGTTATAAAATCTGTTAAGTTTAAGTCAATTATTGTTATTATTATTATTATTATTATTATTATATAATCCTTTAAGCTCAAGGTCGATTATTATAAAATTCTAAATTTAAGGACAATTACTCACGATTAATTGAACAAAGAAATGAAAAATACAAATTAAAAATAGAAATCAACTATGTATTTTAATGAGCTAAACATAATTTTATAATATTCTTAAAAATAAAAGTAAATCGAGCCATAGATGAATTTCGGCCAAGAATAAAAAAGTTATTGAAATGGAAGGAAAGCATTTCGAACAATCTTTTCTTTTAATAATTTCAGTTAAATTTTACATTAAAAATTATTTTTATATAATAAAAAAAAATATTAAAAAGGTTTAATAATTTTTGCATGTTAAGTAAAAAAATCATACTCTTTCGTTAAATGCTGATAGAATTTGAATTATTTTATATTTTAGTCGGAAAACTTGTTTGCATATAGATAAATACATATGTTTCATTGTGTAGAAGTTTTATTAAAATTAAATGACAAAAAAGAACAAACACAACTGAAATTTAGGGTATGTGCGGTCATACGGGTAAATTTCCCGACCGTACAGAGCAGGATAAATTAGGTACATGATCGATTAATTATTACACTATTTCTGTCATCATATAATCAAAATAATTATAAAACTCGTTACAAACATTTGTAAAAACGGTTTTGGTTGCAAACAATAAAATATGTCATTTTACCTATATATTTATATACGCAACAATGGCATGGAAAGAAAAGACAAATCGGTCAATTTCCTTCTTACAAACAAAAAAAAGGTTAAACTAAAGACGCAAACCGGTCAATTCAGGTTGAATTTAATTCTCTTTAACGACAAAAAAAGAAGGTTGAATTAAATTCTCTCAAACAACAAAAAAAAAAGGTTGAATTAAATTCTCTTAAATTACATTTTCTTAAATTAAATTTTCTTAAACTACATAAAAAAAGTTGAATTCAATTGACTGCATTGAAATGACTTGGGACTTGAAAACTGAGACTTGAAATTGACTTCAAAACTGACTTCAAAACTGACTTCAAAACTGACTTCAAATACTTCTGTAATCTCTGGGGCGGTTGTCCCTCTGGATGCAACCTTCTAACTTGAAATTAACTGAAAATGGAAAATGACTGCACTTGATCTCTATCAAGTGGAGACTATTAACCTCTTGGATTTGGTTGTCCCTCTTGGTGCAACCGACTTACTTGAAATGCAATCAAGTATCTTGAAACTGTCTAACTTGAACTCTATCAAGTATCTTGAAACTGTCTAACTTGAAATTAACTGAAATGGAAAATGACTGCACTTGATCTCTATCAAGTGGAGACTATTAACCTCTGGGGTTTGGTTGTCCCTCTTGGTGCAACCGACTTACTTGAAATGCAATCAAGTATCTTGAAACTGTCTAACTTGAACTCTATCAAGTATCTTGAAACTGTCTAACTTGAAATTAACTGAAAATGGAAAATGACTGCACTTGATCTCTATCAAGTGGAGACTATTAACCTCTGGGGTTTGGTTGTCCCTCTTGGTGCAACCGACTTACTTGAAATGCAATCAAGTATCTTGAAACTGTCTAACTTGAACTCTATCAAGTATCTTGAAACTGTCTAACTTGAAACTGTTTTCAAGTATCTCTATAAACTCTAAAAACGCTATAAACTCTCTGTAAACTCTCTCTTTTAATTTTGCACGTCAATTCAATTCAATAATTTGAAAAAAATTGTAAAAAAAAAAATAAAAAATAATACGAGAACGTATTTGCGCGTTTTCGAACGAATGCATAAAGTTTTGCGTTTCACGAGCAAAAATGAATATTTAATAAAATTGACATAGGATAATGGTCAAGATAAGATATGGACGTATGGATAAATATGGTTGAATAATAATATTTATACTACATAACACCACAACATTATTATTAAAGAATTTACCATACATTGCATACGGAAGATGTCCATATACTAAGCACGTGATTTAGTGTACAAGGTATGGGAAACGTAAGCGAATTAAGTTATTTTATGACGTCATAGTGATAAGTCATTATTAGAAAAGATGAATTAAAGAAATACAGTAATGAATAAAGAAGTACAAATCGAAATTCTATCCAAAACTCGCTTAGGCGATTTTGGGTTCTCATGTAAAAATGAATATGGATTATTCATTGTTCATTTTTACATATATATATATATATATATATAATATATATATATATATATATATATATAGCGCAGAGGTTACCATCGCTGACTACGAATCTACCGGCTCCGGTTTCGATTCTTGGCGATGGCAGACGGCGCGCAGCTCACCCAGCTGTTTATTTTTCCATACAATAAAAACTGGTTAGTAGATAAATGGGTAACCTGAGTAGCTTAGTGCTTAACACTCTAAGGTCCAGAGGTCTTTTCTGAGACTGAATAAAATCGACTGACATTAGCCAGAACAAAATCAGTAAAGTAACACTGGACGCTAAAGGGTTAAGACGATGGGCTACTGATCGGAAGGTCGTGAGATCGAGTCCGTGTGGGGACTTTGTAATTTCTGACCACCCACGTTAAGCTGTAGGTGGAAGGTGGAGCAACAAGCTTGAACTTCTTCTGAATGAACAAATCAGGCGGAATCAAAATTAAAGTAATCAAGATATATACAGGGTGAGTCAAAAGTCTGGAAACCTAGGAAATAATTGGAAATTGTTATTACAATAATTTCCAGGGTGTTGGCTTGGTCGTCGTGATCCAGTAAAGTGGCCTCCCCGTTCCCCCGACCTGACACCGCTAGACTTTTACTTCTGAGGACACCTCAAAGCCATTGTGTATGGTCTGAAGATCCGGGACACAGACCACTTGAAGCAGCACATTACCGAAGCCTGTGCTGCAATCCAGCCCGATGTCCTGGAAAGAGTCCAGGTCGAGTGGGGAAACAAAGTCCAGAAATGTCGGAAGTGAAAGGAGAACATATATATATATATATCGGGTGGTCCGAAAAAAATGACGCATTTTTTAAAAATTAATATCTCAGTAACCCCTTCCTTATCATGACAATTTTTATATGCAAGATACTTTCAAACTTCTTTTTTTGAATGCAAGAAACGGAATTCTGATATCTTTTATAGTTTTCTCGCAATTAACAAAAGTAACAACATGGGTCAAAAAACAAAAATCGCAATATAATATCCGTTTTTTATACGATATTATTTTTATACGATATCATGCGATATTTTTGCAAGTTATTACAAAACTCTACAGGAATGAACAAGTCAAATTGTGGATATTTTTATTTTTTAACAATTCGTCAGTACCCTTAATGATGTTGTCAGAGGAAGATCGTATTCTCATTAAAAATTGTTACTGTGAAAAAGGATGGAAGACTGGAAGGTTATTGCAAGAGTTCCCGGCAAAAAGTGGAAAAGGCGTGCAGTGGAAAGACTCTTAAAGAAGATTCGCGAATCGGGAAGTACTGCCAGAAAACCAGGAAGCGGTAGACCTAAAACAGCTTCGGTTCCAGAAAATGTGGATTACATCAACGATAAAATCTGCTCTCAAGAAGATAAACCAGGAAGTCATTTGTCACAAAGAACAATTGCTAAACATTTGAATATTGGAAAGACTTCTGTACACCGAATAATTAAAGCACAAAAACTAAAAGCCTTCAAAAGAATAGTATCTTCTAGAAAAAGTGATACTGTTAAGGATAAAGAAAACAAGGTGCAGAAAGTTACTTGATAATTTCTCTGTCGTTGATATTAAAAAGATAGTCTTCACGGATGAAAAAGATTTCACTCTAGAATTCCGCGAAACCGTCAAATGATGTTGTCTACGGGCGTGGTAAAAAGTGTGACATTTCAATAAACAGATTGTATCATGAAACGTCAAGATTCTCCAAAAAGGTTATGATATCTGCAGGGGTCTCTTGGAATGGCAAGACAGATGTTCATTTTATTGAAACTGAAAAGACAAAGGTGAATTCTGCAAATTACATTGAACTTTTAAGAACAAAATTGTTGCCGGATTGTCGTCGCTTGTATCAAGAAAATTATTTCATATTTCAACAAGATGGAGCACCGTCGCATACAAGCTACGCCACACAGTCGTTTCTGATTAGCAATACACCAAAATTAATAACGAAAAATGAGTGGCCACCACAAAGCCCAGATTGTAATCCTATGGACTACTCAATTTGGGAGTTACTAAAAGAGAAGGTTTACCGAGGTCGACGAGAAAAATTCACCGAATCAGAATTAAAAAGTAAAATACTTGAATCTTGGCAAGAAATTGGCATTAATGAAGTAAGAAGTATTATTTTTGTGTGGAAGAAAAGACTTAGATTAGTGTGTCAACAGAGTGGTGTCCCATCGATCATTTACTGTAAATTAATTAGTTAAATTTCTGATTAAATTTTTCCTTTCTCATGATATTCGTTTTTTTGACCCATGTTGTTACTTTTGTTAATTGCGAGAAAACTATAAAAGATATCAGAATTCCGTTTCTTGCATTCAAGAAAGAAGTTTGAAAGTATCTTGCATATAAAAATTGTCATGATAAGGAAGGGGGTTACTGAGATATTAATTTTTAAAAAATGCGTCATTTTTTTCGGACCACCCGATATATGTAAAGAACGACGCTTGTGTAGAAGAACGTTCCGCACAAGATGAGGAGAGAGAACGAACAAATTACATTAATTATACTGTGTGTTGTTTGCAGTTAAAATATATATATATATATATATATTATATATATATATATATATATATCTTTCAACCTTTCAAAGGTTCCGTGCGATGATTCCTCATTTCACGAAGGTCAAGCTTGTCGCCCCTCCTCTCGAGTTGGCCGGGTGAAGTAGTGAGTTGGTTTCTTGTACTCTCCACTTCACATAGCCAGGTACGCCCTGCTCATCGGGGATTGTTCTGAGCCAGGCGTCTAATCTTCTTTTGAAGATGTCCACTGCCACACCATTCGTGTTCCTTAGGTCTTTGGGCAGCTGATTAAACAGTTTTGGTCCTCTCACAACAAAACTATTTTCTTTCAGGGTTAAGGATGTTCCCTGTCTCGTTTTTTAATTTGGGAACACGGCACAGTCTTCCTTTTCTACTTTCCACTGTTGTTTGGGGAGTTACAGGGTTCAGAGTAAGATTAGGGACTAGTTTCTCCATTATTTTCCAAATGTAAATAATGGTGTATCTCTCTCTTCTCCTTTCCAGTGAATATAGGTTTAGTTCGTGTAACGTTTCCCAGTAATTTAGTTCTTTGCACCCCTTGATCTTGGCTGTGAAGCTTCTCTGAATCCCTTCTAGCTGTCTAATGTCTTCTTTTTTATATGGGCATGTTAGGACCGAGCAGTATTCCAATTTGGGTATGACCAGTGTTTTCAGTAGAGGAATCATTACATTCCTATCCCTTCGTTTAAAGGTTCTCAGTATCTGCCCAGTTATTATCTTTGCTCTGTTTGCTGCTATCTTATTTTATGTTTCAAATTTCGCGTCATCAGTCATTACGATCAAAGCATGAGCCAGGGACACCTTGACAAGTATCACATTCGCCATCAGTGGATTTTAGGTCTTCTCTTTTTCCGTACCTTAACAACTGAAATTTCTCACTGTTACACTTCATATTGTTGTCTTCCGTCCACTTGTAGATTCTGTTCATGTCGGTTTGTAGAGATCCTATATCTTCAGGGTTTCTTATTTTTCTACTGATCTTATATATTCTACTGATTTTGTATATATATATTACGTAAAAATTTATTTCACTATCTATCTATCTATTTTCACTATCTACCTATAAATTTGTTTATTTCAGTACCGATAACTCTATATGTCTATACCAGTACGCCACACTATCGGTTTAAGTGAGACTCATATTAGCATATACTAAAATGAAATTAATAAATGTAAATCTTTATAGGTTGCATATTCAACGGACGAAGTTACAATGATGGAGAAACTATTCGAAGACTCTGCTTCATATTTAAGTGTGTTTACAACGGAACGAATTCCTCTTGGCAGTACAGTGGCTTTTCTCCAAAATGTAAGTGTGTATTCGAATTAGCAAAGGGCGCATGGCTCAGTGGGTACCGTCGTTTCTCTATAGGCGAAGCGAAGACGTTTAGGTCGGGTGTTCAACTCCCGATGATGCCGGTAGTAGTAGTAGTAGTAGTAGTAGTAGTAGTAATAATAATAATATAAGAGTTAAACAATGGTCCGCATTTGTGGGCCTGAGCGCTATACCAGTTTCTGACCCACTTGAATGATGATCATCTACATACTGGATATTCCCTTTTCTTATTTTTTTCTATTATAAATTAATTCAGTGTATCTTAATATTTAGTGTACAGTGTATATAAATATATATATATATATATATATATATACACACACACACAGAAATTTTATATTATTTTAATTTTGGCACTTTGGGACTACTGTAAGTAACAGATGTACAATTTTTAATGAACTCTACTTTTGGCACCTGAAAAATGCCATTTCTATTAATTATGCATAGGCATTCCATTTTTAGGGAGATTTCTATTAATTTAGTGAAAAAATATCAAGAAGAAAGTGATTAATACAGGCTGTGTGTGTGTGTGTGTAACGCAAGTGAAGAGACAAATCCGATTTGAACTGGTTTAAGCAAGTTTTAACTCGTTTTTTAACTCTTAAAAAAAAAAAAAATTCAATACCTTTTTATAAACTCCTTATCGACTATACAGTGTTATAAAAAGTACATGTAATAAATATTACTCGTCCATGTTCAACTCGCGTTCATATAAATCCAATCGGATTTGTCTCTTCACTCGCGTTACTTTATACACACCCTCAGTTATATAATGTTTAACAAAAAGTAACTCACAAAAAGGTGGCAGCAGATGTAGGAGAATTAAGTAGGCCCTATTATTTAGACACTTGATAATGGTTGATAAAATATTGCAAAAAGAGATACGATGGAAAAAGCTGTTTCGTTACTAATCGTTATTAAAAATAATAATGAGTAATAACTGCCAGAAAATGGTACAGCGATCAGTAATGCCAGCAACATCGGCAGCAGCTGAATCCCGATTTCAGTAAGAGAAACGGGGTACCTCACTGAGCTCTTGGTGCTGCCGTATTTACCGTTATTTATATTCAACATCTTCGCCATATTCATAAGGAAGACATTTTCTACTCACAATTATCATGTCTTATATAATATATATTATATATATATATATTGTAGACACCAATCGAACAGGGAAGTACTCCGAGGAGGAGGACGTTAGGCAGAAGATAGGGAGTGCCGGAACTCGCGTTTCTCCCTGTCACTGTCCTCCTTAGCTGAACTTTTTTCGTGTCTCAGCTACCCTGTGAACAGTCCAGCATGCTCTGGAGTCCCGTGAGGAGGGAATCATAAATGTCCCCACTTCTGGCTCCCTCGCTACTGATACAGGGAACGCAGACCCAGGCAACGGAGCTGGTTCTACTATGCCTATTCAAGATATTCTGAGCATGTGCCTGATTCACCTTTTATAAACTTCTGCAACATTCGTGGTTCTTTTGAAATTTCGAATCTGTTAAATACAACTTCTCCTCCTCAAACTTCACCATCTCTTCATTACTGAAACTCAGGTGTCTGGGATGACTGACAACAACCACCTTTCTGTACCCTCCTACTTTCTCTACACTCAATTTCATTTCAAAGGTGGATATTGCGTATATGTACGCAACGACCTAACTTCTATCGTATTCCCGAACTTGAATCTTTCGAATTCTACACTTCTGGCTACGAACTTACTTGCCACTCCAAACTAAATACAGCTGCGCTCTCTACCTTTCTCGTAACTCTACTGACTATCAAGGACTCTTTGACTACCTCACTTCAAAAGTGGAATACATCCTATTCCACTCACTTCGATGAAATCTCCATTTTAGGTGATTTCAATGCTCACCATCACTTGGCTTTTCCCATTCCAATGACATCCCTGGTTACAACTTCTCTATCCTGAATGATCTAGAGCAAATTGTACAGCATCTTACTCGTATCCTCAATCTTTTTGGTGATAAGCCCAACATTCTGGATTTATTTCTCACCACTCATCCTACTTCTTACTCTCAAACTTTCTTCTCCGTTGGGCTCCTCCGACCACAATTTTGTATCTGTTTCTTGTCCTATCGCTCCAGTTCGGCCTTTGAATCGTCCCTTTAGCTGATTTAGCACTTTGGCGCCGGTGAGTGGGAAGTCTTTAGGCAATATTCTTTGATTTCCCAGGAATCATAACTGCTTCTGTGGACAGGGCTCCTCCTTGTACGCTGAGGAGAATCACGGAGGTGATTCTCTCGGGCAGGAAGACGCACATTCCATATTCTACTTCTACTACTAAGCAAAAAAAAAAAAAAAACCTTGGTTCAACTTTGTTCTCATACTGTTCGCAAGAGAGAGGAGGCTTCAGAAGGTAACGTCACCACCCAACTCCTGACATCACTCTGCTTATATTTCTACCGGAATCGTGCAACATCTATTCTTCGGCTCGCAAAAATTCCTTCATCAGACAAAAATTTGAAATCTATCTAGTTCGAATTCTTCTCGCTCTTTCTGGCACCAAGCCAAGAACCTCTTCAACAACTTTACTCTTCTCTTCTTCTTCTTCTTCTTTCTTCTTTCCTCCTCTTTCCATTCTGACGGTTCAGTTGCTGTCTCTTCTCCCAATAAAGCTGAACTTTTCGCTCAAACTTCCGCCTCAAACTCAACCCTGGACAATCCCTGTGTTGTCCCTCCATTTCATCCTCCCGCTAAGTTAATTATGTCTGAAATCTGAATATCTTCCAAAGATGTTCTTTCTGCCCTATTTGGGCTTAACTCAAGGGAGGCGTACGGTCCTAATAGTGTTCCTCCTGTTGTTCTCAGGAACTGTACTTCTGTGTTGACACCCTGCCTGGGCAAACCTTTCGTTTGTCTCTCATCTGAAACTTTTCCTTCTCCCTGGAAGTTCGCTTTCATTCAACCTGTCCCAAACAAGGGTGACCTCTCTCAATCCTCCAACTATTGTCCAATTGCTTTGATTTGTTGCCTTTCTAAAGTTTTTGAATCTATCCTTAATAGGAAGATTCTTAAACATCTCTCTGTTTATAGTCTTTTTTCAGATCGTTAGTACTGGCTTCGTAAGGGACGCTCTATTGCCTATCTTCTTGTTTATCTTTCTGACTCTTGGTCAGTGAAACCTTTGCTATTGCGCTCGGCATATTAAAGTTTTTGATAGTGTCTGGCACAACCACTGAATTTCCAAATTGCACTACTTCAGTTTCTATCCTTCTACCTCTGCCTTCAGCTCTGACTTACTTTCTGGCCGATCTATAGCTGTGGTTGTAGATGGCCACTGTTATTCTCCTAAAGCTATTAATAGTGGTGTTCCTCGGGGTTCTCTCCTGTTACCCACTCCTTTCCATTTATCAATGATCTATTAAGTCGCACTTCTTGTCCTATCCACTCTTATCCTGATGATTCCACCATTCACTTCTCCACCCGCTTCACAAAGCGTCCATCTTAACAGTCACGCCACTTCGCGTAAGACGGCTTTGATGCACCTGACTTCTGATCTTTCTACTGTCTCTAACTTCAATGCCACAAAAACACAGTTCCTTCATCTGTCTACTAGTCACAATCTTCCACACCACTATCTCCTTATCTCCTTATCTCTTTGGTGTTTCCTCTTCTCGTGATCTTTCTTGAAAACATCACATATACTCTCTTTCTAAAACGGCTCCTAAGAGGTTAGGTGTGCTGTGCCGGCTCCGCAGTTTCATCATCCCTACTCAGTTGCTGTCTCTGTACAGGGGTCTTGTTCGTCTCTGTACTCTGTATGGAGTACGCTTCTCATGTGTGGAGTGTACAACGGATATTTCAGGGAGATTAGGGGGTCGACATTAATTTAAATTTAAATTTAAATTTAATTCAAATGGGATAAATTAATTTATTTTAGTTTACGTTAATAATTCATTGAAGGGGAATGAATAATTACGAAGGATTAATTACGGTAATTTAAGTTGGAGAGGTGATAAAAGTTTGATGATGTTTCAACCAATTATAAATTTCTGTCGGATGATTTTCCTTCTAAGTATTTTATAGTAATATCTAGTAAATACGAGTGATTAATGAATGTGCAAATGAATGATAGGAAACAAGAAGTAAACAAACAATCGCTAAGACATAAAAGAAAATAAGTGAATAAAGTTAGAACTTAACGTATATATACAAATAATACTAAATAGTGGATTATATAAACATATGGGGATAAAAATTGTGACAAGTGAATAACGAAGGACAAGCAAGTGTTTTGACCATGCTACAATCAAATGTGGGTGCATGATATGACGGAATTTATAGATTGAAGAATATATATATATATATATATATATAATATATATATATATATATATATATATATATATATATATATATATATATATATATATATATATATATATATATATATATATATATCACGTAAAAAAATGTCAAACGTCTTTGAGAGGTCGTTTTCTGAGGACATATTTGTTGAATTCTCTCTGTTTCGATGTATCCTCTAAATCTAAATCTAAATATTTCGAGCTGAAATTTTATCAGTTCTCTGCGATTTAGATTCTCGTACATTTAATCACATATAACCCCTCCACCCCTAAACAAAAAATGATTGGAATTTGGTTGTGTTCAAACTGAACCAACACACAGGTTGCTTGATTAAAATAATTCTGACAATTTATTTGGAGATGTATTATGTAATTTCAACCGTTATAACGAAACAGCTTATTGTTCTATTTATTGATATACTGCAAACATATCTTTTCTTTGTAGGTAAAAGATGCGTACTTATCGAGAAACATGAAATTAGAACATTTGATAAGCCACTGGTGAACTATGGGTGGACAGGAACGTGTAATTATTCATTAACTCAATATTGGTACCCTCAGTATACCGTCCCTCAAACTTATATGCCTCTACTCGGAGTATTTGGCGAATTTGATACTTGTCAAGCTGTCTCTGGCTCATGCTTTGATCGTACTACTTTCAAGGCACATCCACATATTGTAGTTGAGCTTGACCACAGCAATCTTAACACAATGACAGTAAGTTAAATATTATAATTACTTTTCATTATTATGTATCCCGATTTATGATAGAGATCTACCTAAACCATACAGAAGTCGGCGACCTGAGGCTCCGAAGACCCATTCGTGTGTTTCTTAAATCATAAATAAATAAATAAATATATATATATATATACACACACACACACACGAGGGCGGTACGAGGGTAATGCCTCTTATTGTATTTACGAAGTGAAAAATAAGAGGCATTACTTTCGTACCGACCCTCGTGTGTATATATATATATATATATATATTTATATATATATATATATATATATATATATATATATAATATATATATATATATAGACAAATAGACAGATAGATAGATAGATCGATAAAATACTTGATTAATAATAAAGTTAAAAATATGAAATGGAACACACATGAATAATACAAGAGAACATGTTTCTTTCAAATTATTATTATTATTATTATTATTATTATTTCATACATACTTCATACTTCAGCTCCCAGGTAGGCTAGTTAGCCTGTCAGTGGAGCCAGCCTCCTTCACCACTCCGCCCTGTCCAGCAGCACTCCCGTTTCCTCAAGCGCTTGCATGCTGGGCAAGTCGTATCTTTGCAAGTGGCTGGTTCTTGAGTTTCTCGAGCAATAAGGTTTTTACACCACCAGCTTGCTAGGCCTGTCGTGGCAACCCTCCTCTTTTATCCTGGCGTGGGACCGGCATGGGATTCCAGATGTCATTCCCCATGGCAGAGTTTATTATTATTATTATTATTATTATTATTATTATTTTTTATTTATTTTTTATTATTATCATTAATAGAAGAGAGACGAGTTCCTTATATTAATTACGTTTTGTATTTATCGCTATAAATGTGTTTATTACATTATACTTATAAAACAATAAGACACCAGTGTATTTACACCTGTATTTATACCAGTGTATTATACCTGTATTTATACCAGTGTATTATACCTGTATTTATACCAGTGTATTATACCTGTATTTATACCAGTGTATTTATATCTGCGGCTCTTTAATCCTGATTTTTTTTTCATGACCTAATGTGGCTTTCTAATTGTTGATTAAAGGTTCCCGACATGCTTATGTTACAGTTAAATGCAGTCATGGGTTTTGATAAGTTATTTTGGAGTTATATTAAGGTTACATTAAGGTTAGTTTACTATATCTACAGGGTGTCCCGTAAGTCTGGACCCATAGGGAAAAATAATAAAATTACAAAATAGTCCAAAAATTTATTACATAATCTGTTCAAAGTGTCCGCCGTTGTGTCGCACACATAGTTGAAGATGCAATCTCCACTGCGACAGCACTTTCTGAATCACAGTCGCAGAAATTTCTTGACACGCCTCCACAATGCGTGCTTTAAGGTGGAAAATGTTCTGAAGTTTGACCTCGTACACTTTGGCTTTCAAGTGGCCCCACAAATAAAACTCCAGCGGAGTAAGATCATAATAAAAAAATAATAAAAATAATAATAAAAAAAAAAAAATATATATTATAAATAAATTTTTGGACTATTTTGTAATTTTATTATTTTTCCCTATGGGTCCAGACTTACGGGACACCCTGTAGAATCGGGGTTACATTATTTTGTCAGGTAGTGAAAGGGGTTTAACCTCCCCCCCCCCCCTTACACCATTTACAGTTAATATAATGCAAATATACTTTACTGTAATATTGTAATACATTACATACATAATTGTAAGCACTGACTTTTTAGTTTATATGTATGAAGTTTTCTATCAAATCTTAATTGTTTTCAATACATGTATTTCTCTTTACAGGTTAATGGAGCTAGTGTTGCTTTAAGCAGCGTTCCTGAGGTTATCATGATAAGCGGTATTTACTATCCTTTGATAGCCTGGAAATTTTCAGTGTGTGTTATTATTCAAGGACCATATTTGGCGGTAAATATTTGGACAACTGTAATCAGCTCTCTTTTCTTTTCATTAAATACGAAACATAAAGCAACGCTTAAAGACTATGATCTCTAGTATCGTAAATTCTAGTTATAATCTTGCCTGTATACAGGGTGTAACAAAAGCCCGTTCTCATATGGAAATAAGATATAACAGAATTGAACGAGAAAATAGTTTTAACTATACATTACAAACAATACAATTAACTTAACAATTAATCCATTACATGCTCAAATTGACACATTTTTACTCGTCTTTGTAAGCTGTTGGTTATATTTTGATGTGTTTTCGCACTAATTCTGTTACACTGATCTGTAATTTTTTCTTTTAACTGCTGAATCGTTCGAAGTTTTGACTCATAAACAACGGACTTTAAGTAGCCCCACAAGAAGTCAAGTGGGGTCAAATCAGGGCTTCGGGGTGGCCATTCCACGCAACCTCGGCATCCTATCCATCTGCTACGAAGATTCTCATCTAACCATTGTCTCACTGAACGAGCGAAATGTGGAGGTGCACCATCTTGCTGAAACCAGAACTTTCGTCTAGCATCCAAAGACATTTTGTCAATGTACAGGGTGTCCCGTAAGTCTGGACCCATAGGGAAAAATAATAAAATTACAAAATAGTCCAAAAATTTATTACATAATCTGTTCAAAGTGTCCGCCGTTGTGTCGCACACATAGTTGAAGACGCAATCTCCACTGCGACAGCACTTTCTGAATCACAGTCGCAGAAATTTCTTGACACGCCTCCACAATGCGTGCTTTAAGGTGGAAAATGTTCTGAAGTTTGACCTCGTACACTTTGGCTTTCAAGTGGCCCCACAAATAAAACTCCAGCGGAGTAAGATCATAATAAAAAAATAATAAAAATAATAATAAAAAAAATAAAAAAATATATTATAAATAAATTTTTGGACTATTTTGTAATTTTATTATTTTTCCCTATGGGTCCAGACTTACGGGACACCCTGTACTTTTTCAAAATTCCCCCCAGAATGTTGTTCAAGTAAGAATCCCCGTTCATGGTTTCATCAAAAAAGTATGGTCCTATGATGGTTCCTCTATGAATTCCTGCCCACACCGTAATACTGGGATTAACTTGCGAATGTTCATCTTCAACGCAATGCAAATTTTCGTCACTTCAGTAACGATAATTGTGGCGATACAAACTCATCACGATCAATTCTGTTATATCTTATTTCCCTAGGAGAACGGACTTTTGTTACACCCTGTAAATATATATATATATACTTGGTTGAATGGTTTGTTCTTAGGGAAGCGTAGCTTAGCGAGGAATAGGAGGACGAAAAGATGGTACATATTTATTAACAGACGTTTCGGAAAAATTCAATTTCCATCATCAGTGCTAAAAATTTTAAAAACAAGTAAAAATAAATAAGTATAATAAATAGAAACGAACAACAAATTAAAATGGCGCAACAATTAGCGAGAATTAAAAGCAAGTTACAATGTGTATTAAATTAAAAGATTAAAAGTTAAATGATATAAAGTATATCCATACTTTTATACTTTATATCATTTAACTTTTAATCTTTTAATTTAATACACATTGTAACTTGCTTTTAATTCTCGCTAATTGTTGCGCCATTTTAATTTGTTGTTCGTTTCTATTTATTATACTTATTTATTTTTACTTGTTTTTAAAATTTTTAGCACTGATGATGGAAATTGAATTTTTCCGAAACGTCTGTTAATAAACATGTACCATCTTTTCGTCCTCCTATTCCTCGCTATATATATATATATATATATATATATATATATATATATATATATATATATATATATATATATATATATATGCAAGTATGAGTGCGTTTTTCCTTGGCTACCTTACAAAGCATCGACAACCTTTAGAATACATAATGAACTCATGGTGACTCTAACATGCTCCTGTATAGCAACATTATCGCGCTGTCTGTCACCAGAGATTCATGAAACATTATTATTTTACAAAACTGATCATTTGTATACTCAGTACGAAATAGATGAAGTAAATTTAATGAAAATATAGGTAAATTGTTGGAAGTTTATATCAGATATGATGTTTGTGGGAATCATGTTTTAAATAGTTAAAAGAAGAATTTAACTACTACAGTAATAAATAACGTTAATGAATTTTTACATCTGATATTAACGAAAATTGCATTCCATACATCTGCTCCTTTGAAACAAAGTGCATTTCCTGCAGTTTCCATTGTATAATTTTGTTTGTGTATAAAATCTCTGGGAAACTTTTGCTATAATAATTAAACGTTTGATGCGGAATGATTTGAATGGGCGAGGTATGTACACTGTAGGGCGGATCGAAAATGAGGTTTTTAAACCTTTTTTCGAAATTCAAATATGGCTAGTGCGGAAAATATGTGGGTGCTATAGGTAATGACTGTGCATAAATACATAAATATTAGTCCTGCGAAATTATATCTTCAGGTGCCACAAAGCCGTCGAAAAAAGTGAAATATAATGATTTTCTTATATTCTGCATTAGTACAATAACTGAAACTTACTTGTTATTATTATATATTAAGTGTTCCAATTACCAAAATAGTTACTGAATTACGCAGCTCTTAGTTTATTTAGATCAATGTTCTTTTGATTAATGATCTAAATAATCCAGAACTCACCACGAGGAGGTGGCTGCGTGTCGAGCTCCACCCATGCCCTCCCAACCACCCATCCTTGCGCATGTTTTTTTCTATTAACGTTTTATTTAAACTTTATATTCAGCTTTACTTTCGAATGATGGCATTTTTTACGTGATTGAAGTGTTGATCTTATGAAGCCATCTCGCGCGTTCAATCCAAATACTTTTGATGATGCTTCAGTCACTAATTTTACCATTCTTTCTACTACTTGTGTATGACAAGGGAATTTCTCGAATGGAGGGGTACTCTTGTTTTCTATGAATTCTTCAATCTCATTTCTGTCAGGTGTCTTGTCACAGGTGGTTCAGTGACAATGCATTTTTGCCAATTAATTAAATCAGTATGATCAGTAGCTTCAAATTGAATAACAGGTACTGTGAAACGCCTCACAACCTTTTCCTTGTTTGTTTGCCTTGCTTTCTTTATTCGCCTCCACGCTAATTCTCTTATGGCGCTGCGGTCATCATGAATCATTGATGCTAAAATATTTTCTGGACTTGCAAAAAATGCATTTCTTTGTATGACAGGGTTTACAATATCCTTTACTTCGTCATTCAGTGTTCTTGTTAGTTCAATAGTTTTGGAAACATGTTTTGAGCCATTGACAAAAGACGTACTTTGCTTAATAGAAAACCACATTGGGATGTAGACCTTCATTATAAAAGAAGCAATGTTCATGAGGTTCTCAGATGGACTTACAGTTGAAACGTATAGACGAAGCAAACGATTTGCTGTAGTCAGCCATCGTGAATGTGCCATTTTGCCTGGACTACGATGAGCAAGATCTGGAGAGCAATATCCCTTTGTTATGGCCTGATGAATATCAATTAGATATTTTGGTCGGTGCTAAGATCTTCACAGTCTACAGTTGGTTCCTCAGCATCAATCCTTTCAAACTCGACAATAGGAAGACTCTCACAGTTCTCTAATTCCCTGCCAATAGGACCGGTGAATCCGCGGGGGCAGATGTTTTTCCATCCAGCTTTGCAACTAAATGGCGTAATGGCAATTCATTGGCATGGAGCTGGCACACTAAATGTTGAACTGGCTTCTTCAGCTTCAATTCTATAAGTCTTATAACGCCTCCCTTTTCTCCAGTGTTGACTGCTGCACCATCGCATCCAATGGCAACAAGGTTTTCCAGGTTCATGTCATTATTTCCAATATACTCAAACATTCCTTTACATATTTCTTCAGCTGATCCAGAATTCACAGAATAATGGCCCAAATAATCTGAACCAGGTTCTCTCACTAAAGTGATATGTTCTTCTGTTACCTTCTTCTGATATACTTTGGACTCTTTTTTTTTGGAAGAGTGTAGAATCTTTTCGACCATCAAAATAGATTCCTCTGATTGGGACCTGATTTTGATCTTTCATAATTTCTGATCTCTTCTTTTGTCTTTCTCTTCTGATTTTACTCCTATCCACTACTTCAGATGTATTGTCAATAGAAACTTCTCCAATATCTTGCAATACTGCACTAACAATGAATGCTGCAGCTCGATCTGAAACTGCAGTCCTGTCACAAGCAGTAGCCACTGAAGGTAGATTTGTAGTTTTCCTTTTCTTGAATAATTGTTCTTCAGGTTGTTCGAGCTTTCTCTTCGAGCTAACTGGCTCTGGAAATGTATCGTCTGATATTTCGCCAGATTCACTTTCACTATTTGATGTCGATGATGATAATTCAACATTTGTATCCTGCAATTTCTCCTGTGAAGATTCTTTGGTGAGCCTCACAGCTTCCTTTTGCTTTCTTAGCAACGTAGATGCTTTTTTCTTTGAGAGTGTAATATCTACTCTATCAATAAACAGTTTTCTTTCACTCCTTTGATCTAAGAGGAACGTCACTTCTTCCTTTGGAACCGTTTTTCTTTGGGACAAGAACATTGTGTTAGTACTTTGCACTTGCACGCTGCAATGTCAAAAAGTTTCGTGTGTGCTTCTTTTTTGAACATATCAATCTTTGCTTTGTAAGCTTCAGAATTTTTTCTGCTTGGTATGGCTTCATAATGACACGATACTTTTCGTGGTAGCTTCTGAACATTGTTTCAATTCGCCTGTCTGACAGAATTGGGACGGAAGCACTTTCCCAAATTGTTTTCAATTTATCAACAACTTGTTCTAATATTTGAGATATTGAAGGATCTTTATTAGTATTCTGTTTCAAATCGTTTCTTACAAACAAGTAATATTTAAAAACTCCTTCGTATGTAGGAAGATTCCTGTGCCACAAATCTTCCCCCATACCAAACATGGGGCACTCAGTTGAGGCCCTGGTTGATTTTGCACAAACTCGAGACATTTTGAAAGTATACAAATCTGAAAAAGAAAGAGCTAATATCAATTATACGTTAATTTCAGTTAATAGTACATGGCAAACTTAGGGCAACACAATACAGAAATGCAAAATATATAAGAAATATAGTTTAGACTATCTGAGTAACGCCAACAACAGAACACCCACCTGCTACGAGAGCGACAGCTACACTGAACCGAGGTACTCACGTGACAGCTGAGTGAGCTGACTATAGAAAACTGTTTTTAGAGAATAGAAACTTTTTTTAAAGGTTGACTGAGCTATTTTTATACAAGTGTGAATAAATTCTTGTCTATTGTGCATCGTGGACTCTTCTGTAATTATTGGTTAAAATCTGCTTTTTTCAATTTTTTTCAATATTGAAGGTCATTGTGGCACCTGAAGATATTAATATTATGATTTTAAATTTATACCAGCTTATTTCCTCACTACTCCACACATTTTCCACACTAGCCAATTTGAAAATTCGAAAAATGAGGTTTTCACTCCGCCCTACTGAATAGGAATATGTCTGATTGGTTCAAGTCGTACCTATCTAATTGTCATCAGGACGTCAGATTAAAAGTATTTCAGCTAACAATGCAGTATTAAGAAGTGGAGTTTCACAAGGCTCTATTATTGGATCATTACTATTTTTGATTTACGTCAATTATTTTGATATCTCAACCACATTAAATTTCGTACAATATGCACATGATACCACACTTGCTTCTTTACATCATATTTTACACCTTCTGGTAAGTGAAACGAACAGGTAATTAAAACGTGCTTGTAAATGGATGTGTTCTAATAAACTTTTACTGAGCCTGACGAAATGATCTTATATTACTAAAAGACATGAATACAAACTATCAAATAAAAATTGATAATACTAACTACTCTTGCAAGGGTGTATAAAGTTAAAGTGCTTGGCACTAACTAAATTTCAGTTAATTAACTTTAAATTAACTACATTAAATTAAAATAAAATAATTAAATTTCCAAAGTCACGTATAACATCTCAAATCCAAAATACAAGCACTTTAATTATTTATATTATTTAAACTAAAAAAGCCTTCCTCAAAACACGCTCCTTACCTTGTAATGCTGGTATTACAACATGGAGTAGCTCAAAGAAGTATATAAAGAACCTTTGAAAGCCATTCATAAAAAATGCCTGCGAACCCTATTAAATAATGATAACGAAGTCGCATTTTAACATTGTTTAAAGAGCTAACTATGAGAATTTTAAATTTAAATGATGTATATAAATTCAGTGTTCCTGTCAATATATACTGTACATTAGGGCGGAGTGAAAACCTCATTTTTCGAATTTT
Source organism: Bathynomus jamesi (assembly GCA_023014485.1). Taxonomy (NCBI): domain Eukaryota; kingdom Metazoa; phylum Arthropoda; class Malacostraca; order Isopoda; family Cirolanidae; genus Bathynomus; species Bathynomus jamesi. The sequence goes on along the minus strand of JAJOZX010008097.1, from coordinate 41,860 downwards.
CAAATTGGCTAGTGTGGAAAATGTGTGGAGTAGTGAGGAAATAAGCTGGTATAAATTTAAAATCATAATATTAATATCTTCAGGTGCCACAATGACCTTCAATATTGAAAAAAATTTAAAAAAGCAGATTTTAACCAATAATTACAGAAGAGTCCACGATGCACAATAGACAAGAATTTATTCACACTTGTATAAAAATAGCTCAGTCAACCTTTAAAAAAAGTTTCTATTCTCTAAAAACAGTTTTCTATAGTCAGCTCACTCAGCTGTCACGTGAGTACCTCGGTTCAGTGTAGCTGTCGCTCTCGTAGCAGGTGGGTGTTCTATTGTTGGCGTTACTCAGATAGTCTAAACTATATTTCTTATATATTTTGCATTTCTGTATTGTGTTGCCCTAAGTTTGCCATGTACTATTAACTGAAATTAACGTATAATTGATATTAGCTCTTTCTTTTTCAGATTTGTATACTTTCAAAATGTCTCGAGTTTGTGCAAAATCAACCAGGGCCTCAACTGAGTGCCCCATGTTTGGTATGGGGGAAGATTTGTGGCACAGGAATCTTCCTACATACGAAGGAGTTTTTAAATATTACTTGTTTGTAAGAAACGATTTGAAACAGAATACTAATAAAGATCCTTCAATATCTCAAATATTAGAACAAGTTGTTGATAAATTGAAAACAATTTGGGAAAGTGCTTCCGTCCCAATTCTGTCAGACAGGCGAATTGAAACAATGTTCAGAAGCTACCACGAAAAGTATCGTGTCATTATGAAGCCATACCAAAGCAGAAAAAATTCTGAAGCTTACAAAGCAAAGATTGATATGTTCAAAAAAGAAGCACACACGAAACTTTTTGACATTGCAGCGTGCAAGTGCAAAGTACTAACACAATGTTCTTGTCCCAAAGAAAAAACGGTTCCAAAGGAAGAAGTGACGTTCCTCTTAGATCAAAGGAGTGAAAGAAAACTGTTTATTGATAGAGTAGATATTACACTCTCAAAGAAAAAAGCATCTACGTTGCTAAGAAAGCAAAAGGAAGCTGTGAGGCTCACCAAAGAATCTTCACAGGAGAAATTGCAGGATACAAATGTTGAATTATCATCATCGACATCAAATAGTGAAAGTGAATCTGGCGAAATATCAGACGATACATTTCCAGAGCCAGTTAGCTCGAAGAGAAAGCTCGAACAACCTGAAGAACAATTATTCAAGAAAAGGAAAACTACAAATCTACCTTCAGTGGCTACTGCTTGTGACAGGACTGCAGTTTCAGATCGAGCTGCAGCATTCATTGTTAGTGCAGTATTGCAAGATATTGGAGAAGTTTCTATTGACAATACATCTGAAGTAGTGGATAGGAGTAAAATCAGAAGAGAAAGACAAAAGAAGAGATCAGAAATTATGAAAGATCAAAATCAGGTCCCAATCAGAGGAATCTATTTTGATGGTCGAAAAGATTCTACACTCTTCCAAGAAAAAAAAGAGTCCAAAGTATATCAGAAGAAGGTAACAGAAGAACATATCACTTTAGTGAGAGAACCTGGTTCAGATTATTTGGGCCATTATTCTGTGAATTCTGGATCAGCTGAAGAAATATGTAAAGGAATGTTTGAGTATATTGGAAATAATGACATGAACCTGGAAAACCTTGTTGCCATTGGATGCGATGGTGCAGCAGGGAATTAGAGAACTGTGAGAGTCTTCCTATTGTCGAGTTTGAAAGGATTGATGCTGAGGAACCAACTGTAGACTGTGAAGATCTTAGCACCGACCAAAAATATCTAATTGATATTCATCAGGCCATAACAAAGGGATATTGCTCTCCAGATCTTGCTCATCGTAGTCCAGGCAAAATGGCACATTCACGATGGCTGACTACAGCAAATCGTTTGCTTCGTCTATACGTTTCAACTGTAAGTCCATCTGAGAACCTCATGAACATTGCTTCTTTTATAATGAAGGTCTACATCCCAATGTGGTTTTCTATTAAGCAAAGTACGTCTTTTGTCAATGGCTCAAAACATGTTTCCAAAACTATTGAACTAACAAGAACACTGAATGACGAAGTAAAGGATATTGTAAACCCTGTCATACAAAGAAATGCATTTTTTGCAAATCCAGAAAATATTCTAGCATCAATGATTCATGATGACCGCAGCGCCATAAGAGAATTAGCGTGGAGGCGAATAAAGAAAGCAAGGCAAACAAACAAGGAAAAAGTTGTGAGGCGTTTCACAGTACCTGTTATTCAATTTGAAGCTACTGATTAATGATTATACTGATTTAATTAATTGGCAAAAATGCATTGTCACTGAACCACCTGTGACAAGACACCTGACAGAAAATGAGATTGAAGAATTCATAGAAAACAAGAGTACCCCTCCATTCGAGAAATTCCCTTGTCATACACAAGTAGTAGAAAGAATGGTAAAATTAGTGACTGAAGCATCATCAAAAGTATTTGGATTGAACGCGCGAGATGGCTTCATAAGATCAACACTTCAATCACGTAAAAAAATGCCATCATTCGAAAGTAAAGCTGAATATAAAGTTTAAATAAAACGTTAATAGAAAAAAACATGCGCAAGGATGGGTGGTTGGGAGGGCATGGGTGGAGCTCGACACGCAGCCACCTCCTCGTGGTGAGTTCTGGATTATTTAGATCATTAATCAAAAGAACATTGATCTAAATAAACTAAGAGCTGCGTAATTCAGTAACTATTTTGGTAATTGGAACACTTAATATATAATAATAACAAGTAAGTTTCAGTTATTGTACTAATGCAGAATATAAGAAAATCATTATATTTTACTTTTTTCGACGGCTTTGTGGCACCTGAAGATATAATTTCGCAGGACTAATATTTATGCACAGTCATTATCTATAGCACCCACATATTTTCCGCTCTAGCCATATTTGAATTTCGAAACAAAGTTTAAAAACCTCATTTTCGATCCGCCCTACTATTCAGCATATGTGAAGTTTATGCAACAAAATTTCAAGTGAAAGCGTATCAAATGCTTTTAACAAGTTAGGGAAAACCAATGGTATGTGTTTTTTTTATGAGGTTCTGATAGACATTTGCTAATAGCATATTTATGATATCTTCTGTTGCATGCCCATCTCTGAACCCAAACTGTGTTTTAGTTAATAATTATGTACTTTATAAAGGACTGAGTAAGTTTCTTTCTCGTACACGATTTTTTCAAATACTTTATTTAAAGTTGACAATATGGAAATGGGGAAGCAACTGGATTTACTGTTATGGTTAACCGACTTGAATAAGGGCAGCCTCTGGTTTCCTTTAAGACAGACAGGAAACATATCAAGAGTTACTGATTCGCTCACTAGTTTTGAGTGGAATGGCAACTTCATCTGATAGTAATTTGTATATTTTTGCTGGGATCGTAGAGATGTTACAATCTTTATTTTTCAGACTTTTTATATTTTTTATTTATTTATATTTTATGCAGGAAGGAGGGGCCAAGGGCGAATGCCCGCAAGAACGCCTGCCCCACCCCGATAGAAGAAGAAGAAAGCTAAAATCAAGAGCCAAAGTGTTCGAGATGCCATGACACTCTGCGTTTGAAAGATTGGAGGTCATAGATAGGGGGAAAGATGGATTGAGGAAGATTGTTCCAGAGTTCACCGGTTGAGTAGATGAAAGAATATCGATTAATTTGCGTTAGAGAGTTGGAAGAAAAGGAATGAGAATGTGGCGAAAGTCTGATACTGCATACTCTCCTTAAAGGAGGAGGCACGCAGTTTGAGAGTTCTAATAGCGATAGTTATAATAATAACTATAATGTAGCGATAGTTATAATAATAACTATAATGTAGCGATAGTTATAATACCGATAGTAAAGAGGGAGTGAGACACCAATGCGGTGGAGAGAAATGGATTGAAGACAGTCAGTAAGAGGCGAGAAATTGATGAGACGTAAAGCCTTTGATTCCACCCGGTCAAGTAGGGCCGTGTGGGTTGAACCACCCCACACATGAGCAGCGTACTCCATACAGAGGCGGAAAAGACCCCTGTACAGAGACAGCAACTGAATGGGGGTGAAGAAACTGCGGAGCCGGGTACAGCTCACCTAACCTCTTAAGATCTGTTTTAGAAAGAGAGTATATGTGATCTTTCCAGGAAATATCACGAGAAAAGGAAACACCAAGAATGTTAAGAGAAGAGGAAGGATTGAGCTGTGTATTGTTGAAGATAAAGGGATAGTCATGCGGAAGATTGTGACGAGTAAACAGATGGAGGAACTGAGTTTTTGTGGCAATGAAAGCCACAAGGTTTTCTCTGCCCCAATCAGAGAGAGTAGAAAGATCAGAGTTTTTGTGGCAATGAAAGCCACAAGGTTTTCTCTGCCCCAATCAGAGAGAGTAGAAAGATCAGAGGTCAGGTACACCATAGCCATCTCATGCGAAGCATGAAGTGACTGTTGAGAGGGACGCTTCGAGAAGCAGGTGGAGAAGGGAAGGGTGGCATCATCGGCATAGAAGTGGCTAGGACAGGGAGTGCGACTTAATACGAGGGTAATTCAATAAGTATCCGCACTTTTTATTTTCACAATTTTATTTTCACATCTGATAGATTATAAACACGTCACTTCTCAACCTAGTCTCCCTGTTTCTCAATACACTTCGTCCAGCAATCTACAAGCTTCCTAATGCCATCCCAAAAGAATGTTTATGGCTGTGTGCGTAGCCAGTCATGCACCGCCTCCTCCAGGTCATCTTCGCCTTGGAATCGCTGACCTCTCAAAGCGTCTTTTAGTGGTCCAAACAGGTAAAAATCCGAAGGTGTCAGGTCTGGACTGTAGGCTGGATGGTCAAGAACTTCAAATTTAAGTTCTTGAAGGCATTTTCTAGTCTTTGCAGCGGTATGAGGGCGCGCATTGTCGTGTAACAGAATAACACCTTCCGACAATCTCCCTCTCCATTTTGTGCGAATTGCTTGCTTTAACTCATTCCGAAGCATGTCAGAATATGATGCACTTGTTACGGTAGTTCCACGCTCTAGATAATGTTCAAGGATAGGGCCTCGTATATCCCAAAACAGTGTTAGCATAACTTTACCTGCTGAAAGCTGCGTTTTGAACTTCCTTACAACGGGAAGGTGTTATTCTATTACACGACAATGCGCGCCCTCATACCGCTGCACAGACTAGAAAATGCCTTCAAAAACTTAAATTTGAAGTTCTCGACCATCCAGCCTACAGTCCAGACTGGCACCTTCGGATTTTTACCTGTTTGAACCACTAAAAGACGCTTTGAGAGGTCAGCGATTCCAAGGCGATGATGACCTGAAGGAGGCGGTGCATGACTGACTACGCACACAGCCAAAAACATTCTTTTGTGGTGGCATTAGGAAGTTTTATATGTCCAACTCAATAACAAAGGTTTCACCGAAATCCTGAAAGGAGGATAACGAAGAGTCAGAGAGATACGCAAGAAGATCGTCAGTAGAGCGTCTCTTGCGGAACCCATACTGACGAGCTAAAAGAAGATTGTGAGAAGAGAGGTGTTTAAGAATCTTTCTATTAATGATGGATTCAAACACTTTAGAAAGTCAAGAAATCAAAGCAATTGGACGATAGTTAGGGGTTGAGAATGGTCACCCTTGTTTGGGACAGACTGAATGAAAGGAACCAGATGAAACATAAAGACGAAAGCGTCTGCCTAGCAGGGTGTCAGCACAGAAGCACAATTCTTGAGAATAACAGGAGGAATGCCATCAGGACCGTACGGCTTCCTTGAGCTGAGCCCATATAGATAGGGCAAAATAAACATCTTTGGAAAAGATTCTAATTTCAAACATAATTAAGTCAGCGGGATGATGGGATGGAGGAACAACACAGGAATCGTCTAGGGTTAAGTTTGAGGCGAAAGTTTGAGCGAAGAGTTCAGCTTTATTGGGAGAAGAGACAGCAACTGAGCCATCAGAATGGAAAAGAGGAGGGAAAGAAGAAGAGGTAAAGTTGTTGGGGAGGTTTTTGGTTAGGTACTAGAAAGAGCGAGAAGATTTAGAATTAAATAGGTTTTCACACTTTTGTCTTTTTGTCTGATGATGGAATTTTTGGCGAATTCTACACGATTCTGGGCAGAAATATAATTTGAATGAGAGTCAGGAGTTGGATGGTGACTGTACCTTTTGAAAGACTCCTCTCTAGCGGATAGCATTAGAACAAACAAAGTTAAACTTCAAGTTTATTTTGCATTAATAGTAAGAAAAGAAATGGAATGTATGCCTCCACGCCAGAGAAAATCACCTCCGTGATGCACTTAGTGCAATCAGAGGGGCCTCGTCCACGAGAGCAGTAATCATTCCATGGGAAATAACAGAAGTACTGCCTAAGGGCTTCCCAATCGGCGGCGCCAAAATGCCAAAGGCGTCTGCTCTTGGGAGAGTCTATAGGCCAAACTGGAGCGATAGGACAAGAAACAGATAGTCGACTGTGGTTGGAGGAGCATAATGGAGAAAAAAGTGTGCCAGAGTAAGAAGACTGATAATGGCAATAAATAAATTTAGAATGTTGTGCCTATCTCCAAGGCGATCGGGGATCCGAGTAGGATCTGTTCTAGGACATTCAGGATAGAGAAGTTGTAAGCTAGTTCACGGGGATGTCAGTGAAATGGGAGGAAAGCCAAAGGTGGTGGTGAACAGTGAAATCTCCTGAAATGAAATTTTCACCGAAATGAGAGCGGGATAGAATGTATTCCACTTTGGAAGTGAAGTAGTCAAAGAGTTTTGGATAGTTAGTAGAATTAGAAGAAAAGTAGACGGGTGCAGATGTATTTAGTTTGAGAATGGTATGTAAGACGTAGCCAGAGAGTGGAGAATTCGGAGGATTCAAGTTCGGGAATACGAGAGTAAGTTTGGCCGTTGCGTACATATACGCAACATCCACCTTTGGAATGAAATTGAATATAGAGAAAATAGAAAGGTACAGAGAAGGGTCTGCTGTCAGTTGTCCCAGACACCTGAGTTTCAGTGAGGAAGAGATGGTGAGATTTGGAGAAGACATTGTGTTCAACAGATTGGAATTTTGAGGAAAAGCCGCAAATGTTACAGAAGTTCATGAAAAGTGAACCAGGCAGATGTCCAGAACATCTCGAATGGGCAGTAGTATAACCAGCCCTGTTGTCCGGGTTTGCGTTCATTGTATCGGCAGCGGGGGAGCCAGAAATGGGGACATCTCTTATTCCCTCCTCACGGGACTCCGAGACTCTTGAAGTCGATGCCATTTTGTTGTTTTTTTAAATTTTGAAAAGATTGTGTAGTGTGTAAGATGTACAGTACGTATGCAAGTGTAGTGAGAAATGGGGAGAGAAGTGTGTGTTTGAGAGCATGCTAGACTGCTGACAGAGTAGATGAGACACGGTAAAAAGATGAGCTATGGAGGACAGTGACAGGGGGAAACGGGAGTTTCAACACTTCCTGTCTCCTGCCTAACGTCCTCCCAACTGTATTTCCCTGGTTGATTTGTGTCTACAATCTCCTCCTCGGAGTTGGTAGTGACTGTTAGTATTTAGAATCAAGGCTGCAGTACTGGAACCGATATTTGTAAATAAATTGTTTAATAAATAGGCTATGTCTTCGAGAGCACTGTAAGAATTTCCGCGTTGTGTGAGGGAGGACACGAAATTTGTTTCCTCCTCTTTTGAGTTGATTAAATTCTTTAAAGTGTCCCACAGTCGACAACAGTAATTCGATTTAGCTTTTCTAATGACTGTATTAAGTCTATTACAATAGTTTTTATTTATGTGCTCAGTGATAATGTCATTTTTCCATCTAATACTCATACTGAGTGCGGGGATGATCCATTGTTTGTTGTATGTTGCTTTAGATATTAGTTTTGGTTTAACAGGAAAGTTTATGTTCACTATATGCATTTATGTAATTGAGAATGTTTGAAATTTTGTATTCAATGTCATGATTATCTTCAGTTATTCCAGACCAGTCAAAAAATGTTAAAGCATTTCTCTTAAAAATTTTAGTTTTTTATAGGTGTAAGCAGTGGTGGCTCGTGACTAAAAATTCTAGGGGTGCTGTCTCTAAGAATGGGTTGAAATAATTACTGAAATAAAAGGATGAGCATTGAGCAATGAATAAAAGTTTCAAAAGTTATTGAAAAAGTTATTCAGTGAGCTCATCCTTATATTGTTCTTGATTATTTCAATTGTAAATAAAAAATTTAGGGGTACTGCAGTTCCGCAGTGCCTACCGACGAGCCGCCACTGGGTGTAAGGCTGCAGAGCGATTTTTGAATTTTCTTATGTACGCAAATTGGTGATTAACATAGTGTAGCTTATTTTTATAATTTAATCTTGTTTCAATTAATATAATGCGCATAAATTTGTGTTGTAGTAATTTTAGGTTAGCTGTTAATTCGTCAAAATGATTTGGGGGGAAATGTCTAGGAAAGACAAATTCCCATTATTGTATTTTGTGTTTATTTAAAAAGTTGTCTACAGCATGAGACGTAGTTATTGTTGATTAAGTTTTGAGAGTATTTAATTAGCGCTTTTAAGCCCGATTAAGTACCAATTAGAAAACAAACAAATTTCACAAGAATCAAACACAATTTTTTTTTAACAAACATTGTTTTTACAAAAAGAAATAAAAGTTTTTAGGGTTTGGTAATAAGTTCGCCATAACTCTAAATGGCCTCTAAATTACTAAATAACTCTACGTGACTTTAAATGGCTTCTAAATGACTAAATGACTCTACGTGACTCTAAATGGACCCTTCTTACAATATTTATTTTTGCAACCATAAAATTGTGTACATTTGCCTTGGAAAATAATATTTTGTGTAGCGATCACGTTATTGCTGTCAGACCAACGCTACTTTGTTCACAAAATAAGCTGTAGGCAGAACAGATAAGCTGACAGCGCTCTCCAGGGCTGCCTTCCAGTAGTTAAGTTTCAGGACAAGTGATGCGTGGGTCCAAATGGAGTCAATTGACAAAATTTATGCACAAAACACTATTGTGGGCCCAGACCCCGCCGGGCAGGAAAGGGTTAAAGCGTTGATCCTGATTGAGAGATTAGATGAATACCGTATGCAGGGTAATAAAAAATAATAATGGGCAAACGTATAAAGCAATATAGTAAGAAATAAGAATACAGTTGCCGTAAACCAAGAACATATTAGATACATCCATTAACACATTATAATGTTTACTGAGGGACTTTTTAAAAAATTATTGGTATTATTAATGGCAGATATGAAAATTAGATTAAATTAAAATTAGTTTAGGTTAGGTTATTCAGATAAGATTAAATATCACCTTCACACCTTAAAATGTGAAAGTGTTGAGCATGTTGTTGTTTCGTTAGGTACCGAACGCGGGCTTTTATGTTCGGGTTTTTTTTTACATTTTAAAATAATGATGCATTACTGTAAACTGTATTAAAAAAGTAATGATGCATTACTGTAATCTGTATTTAAAAAGTAATGATGCATTACTGTAATCTGTATTTAAAAAGTAATGATGCATTACTGTAAACTGTATTAAAAAGTAATGATGCATTACTGTAAACTGTATTAAAAAAGTAATGATGCATTACTGTAAACTGTATTAAAAAAGTAATGATGCATTACTGTAAACTGTATTAAAAAAGTAATGATGCATTACTGTAAACTGTATTAAAAAAGTAATGATGCATTACTGTAAACTGTATTAAAAAAGTAATGATGCATTACTGTAAACTGTATTAAAAAAGTAATGATGCATTACTGTAAACTGTATTAAAAAAGTAATGATGCATTACTGTAAACTGTATTAAAAAAGTAATGATGCATTACTGTAAACTGTGTTAAAAAAGTAATGATGCATTACTGTAAACTTTATTAAAAATAAAAATAACACATTTATATTATTTTCATAGAGCTTCTTTCATTCGTGGATATTAAAAAATTTGTCTCAGAAAAGAAAAAAGATAAAAGTTATGTATTTTGAAAGCCTTTTAGGGAAAATGCTATAATTACATAATGGAATTCATACGATTTTGTATGTACAGTTTCGGAAAAATATTCGCCTAAAAAAATATATATATTCATTTTTGGAGGGGGTGACAAAATTTAAAAAAAAAACAGAACTTAATCATTACCGATTAGTAATTTATTTTGCTCTTTAGAAATTTTTTTCTTGGCAAACTTTTTTCCGAAACTCTAAATTAGTTATATGTATTTAAAATATTTAACTAAATCTTTTAAGTAAATTCAAATTCAATTTTTGTACGATAGTTACGTATTTTCTGAAGACAAAGAAATGGGTAACCTTCTGTTAAGTTAGGTTAGGTTAAATTTCATTAAACTGTGTCAGGTTAAGTTCGATTAATTAGATAATTTAAATGGAAATTAAACCAACAGTAGAATGTTTATTTATTATTGGTTTTATTTCCTCTTTCTAATATTGGATTTACGTTCATATTAAAGTACTTATAATTCTACTTCAGGTTTGCATGTATTAGATTATGCATTCGAGCTACACACATATATGTGTGTATATATACACATTTAACTGCAATGACCACGCAGTATATTAATGTATAGAAACGACGTAAGTATAGAGGAGTGTTCTGCACACGAGGAAGAGAAATAACGAACAAATGAAAAATGAGGTAACCGCCCGGAAATCGAACCCAGGATCTTCCGATTGCCGGTCAGATATGCTATCCACTACACCACAGGCCTCAATCAGTCAGAAGTCGTAATTCTCCTACATAGGGCAGAAACCAATGCCTTGAGAGGGCACCCTCGCAAATCGTGAATATGTACATTTAACTGCAATGACCACGCAGTATATTAATGTACAGAAATGACGTAAGTATAGAGGAGTGTTCTGCACACGAGGAAGAGAAATAACGAACAAATGAAAAATGAGGTAACCGCCCGGGAATCGAACCCAGGATCTTCCGATTGCCGGTCAGATATGCTATCCACTACACCACAGGCCTCGATCAGTCAGAAGTCGTAGTGGATAGCATATCTGACCGGCAATCGGAAGATCTTGGTTCGATTCCCGGGCGGTTACCTCATTTTTCATTTGTTCGTTATTTCTCTTCCTCGTGTGCAGAACACTCCTCTATACTTACGTCGTTTCTATACATTAATATACTGCGTGGTCATTGCAGTTAAATGTACATATTCACGATTTGCGAGGGTGCCCTCTCAAGGCATTGGTTTCTGCCCTATGTAGGAGAATTACGACTTCTGACTGATCGAGGCCTGTGGTGTAGTGGATAGCATATCTGACCGGCAATCGGAAGATCCTGGGTTCGATTCCCGGGCGGTTACCTCATTTTTCATTTGTTCGTTATTTCTCTTCCTCGTGTGCAGAACACTCCTCTATACTTACGTCGTTTCTATACATTAATATACTGCGTGGTCATTGCAGTTAAATGTACATATTCACGATTTGCGAGGGTGCCCTCTCAAGGCATTGGTTTCTGCCCTATGTAGGAGAATTACGACTTCTGACTGATCGAGGCCTGTGGTGTAGTGGATAGCATATCTGACCGGCAATCGGAAGATCCTGGGTTCGATTCCCGGGCGATTACCTCATTTTCATTTGTTCGTTATTTCTCTTCCTCGTGTGCAGAACACTCCTCTATACTTACGTCGTTCTATACATATATATATATATATATATATATATATAAATACTAAAAGTAATCATTAACTTAAGAATTTTAAATATATATTTTGAAATATTTATTCCATTTTAGGTTGCTGTTTGTCCTCCATTAGTGGTTATTTGGACACGTTACTTTAAGGAGAGACTCAATGGTCTCTGTGGGTACTTTGATGGAGATCCGGTAAATGACCAAACTAAAAGAGGAGGACCCATCGCTACCGTTTGGTATCCCTACCCTGTGCAATTTCCCATGTCATGGATGGTAAGATGTCAGTGGACCAATTTGAATATAATTATTTATACAGATTTTTTAACCTTAAATATTTATTGTCGTAATTCAACCACCATTATTTAGACTCTTTTGGTAAAGAAATGCAAGAATGTAAGTACGCTATTTATTAGGGTCATTCGGGCAGCAAATGTTCGTGTGCAAAACATACTGGAGAGATGAAATTAAGAAGAGGGGGTGTATGTGGTCTCTGTGAGACCAATAGTTGTAGAGTTAGTGTGGGCTTATTTTTTATAAAAAAATAAATTTCGTGCATATTTTAAATATTAAATGCTTTATTTATATTTGCTGTGTTTAGTACTGCCAGTGGTTATTAACTAATTTTACCAAATTCGGATATTTTCTCACTCAGTGTGATGCCCATTTCATTCCATGCCCGAGAGTGAGACATCCGTGAGTGAGAATTTCAATTGAAATTCTTATTCTCCTCTACAGCTTTCCAACTTTGGTCCAGGTTATGTTAGGTTAGGCTAATGTTAGGTTAAGTTAGGTTAAGTTCAGTTAGGTGAGGAAATATTAGCCATTCTCACTTCACGCCTTTACCGCGAGCACGAATGGACGCAACGTTCTTACTAAAATCAAGATTGCGCATGCGCAAGTCCGGACCGAGGATTGAAGTTATTTTGTCAGGAAAAATAAGAATTAGTACTCTCAACACTCAGGTTGGTTGTCATATAGTTGTTGGTTGTCATAAGTTACAGTTAAATTCTTAAGAATGCAGGGGGCACTAAAGCTAATTCATCTATGGCGCATCCCTTAACCAATAGATCCAATGCCATGGGGTCCCTTCAAACGATATCTCAAAACAGAGATGAGGAGAGAGAAACAATGGCAAAATACCCACATGAAACTTAGGATAAATACTTCGAGTATACAAAATTAGGAGATATTATATTTTACTAATTACATTTGTACTCATTGCAGACATTAGATCAAAATGAATGTCAATCACCAGTTTCTGGAAGGAAAACACCACGTGTCAATGGAACAGAAGAGAGAAAGGTAAAATGTTTATTAATTTCATAACTATAACAGCATAAATGATTTAGAATCCTCCAACGTCGCATTTCTTTCGTCTTAAAAAAAGCTCAATTAAGGGACTTGTTAATTAATAATAATAATAATAATAATAATAATTTACTTTAATTAATTAAGAAGTACTTTATAATTTATTAAGATATAGCAATTACGTGCTATTATTAAGCAATATACAGTATATCTCTTACGACAGACAGTTTTATTTAAAATGGGTTACGTCGTAGCCGGCTCGCGACTTCGCTTCCTGTCAGAATAGCGAACTTAAGCGACGTTAGGTTTGTTCAGTGGTTGGATGGGTGACCATACTCTGCGTCCAGACGATGTAGTGTCCCAAGGTTCGGATCCCACGTATAACTGTAGGTTCCCTCCCCCTCCCTCTATCATATAGCATTAAATGTTATGAAGAAGCTTGAAAATCCCAAAACACCAACATTAGTTACTCAATTGTATATTAACGTTCTAAAGTAACTATAATTACGAATGAGTATCGTCTCATAATCGCATTTTACTGTTCTTTACAGTTCTTTAGAGTTTTACTTATTTTTACAGTTCTTTACAGTTTTACCTTCATTTAGAGTTCTTTACCGTTTTATTTTTACAGTTCTTTACCGTTTTACTTTTATTTACAGTTCTTTGCAGTTTTACTTTTATTTACAGTTCTTTGCAGTTTTACTTTTATTTACAGTTCTTTGCAGTTTTACTTTTATTTACAGTTCTTTGCAGTTTTACTTTTCTTTACAGTTATTGACAATTTTACTTTTCTTTACAGTCAGATGATTGCCCTTTCGATGATAAGTATGAGCTAAAATGCGAGGACGCAGTGATGTCTGTCGTTAATTACACAACCAGCAACGTCAAACCCATGATTGGTAAGGAGACATAAATTTTCATTGGCTCTCACTGTAAATCAACAGCTTAATGTGTTTTAACTGGCGTAATTCGGTATTTAATTACAGTATAAATGTGGAATGAACTAGGTAGGGGAAAAAAAAAAGGATCCAAAGAAAAGAAGTTAATTAATCTGACTCTCTGTTAACCAATCCCTCATTTTCATGGAAAGAAACATTTGTTCACAGAAAGTATTAAATACATTACTAATATAAATAAATAAATAGATATAAAAATTTATTTCTAAAATATATATATATGTATGCTACAGGGATATACAGTGTGTGTATATATTATACACACGAGAGTATATATTACACACAGACCGTGCATGGAACAAGGAACTCTTCTGGGAAAATTAAATTCACTATAGTCCAAATAAGTAATGGTAAATGACAAAATACTATACTGTAGTGTTTTTTTTCATGATGGAAGCCCAACGTGGGCATCGGGTTATTAACAAAGAGGCTTCCCTCACCAGCTATCTGCTTGGCAGATAAAAGTTTTCTCAGGGACCATTCTGAGTTGTAGCATATATATATATAGTGCGCCTCGGTAGTGTAATGGTTAGCGTCGCTGACTACCAATCCATCGGCCTCGAATCGAGACCGGTGACGGCAGGCGCGCGCAGCAAAACCCAGCTGTTTATCCTTCCACACAATAAAGAAAGTGGTTGGTAGATAATGAGTACCCTGGGTCAGTGGCGGTTCCTCATATGGGCAATATGGGCAGCCGCACAGGGCGGCATTTGTGGAGGGGCGGCATGAGCGCCTGCAAAAAAAATAAAAATAAAAATAAGAATAAATAAATAAAGAAATAAATAAAAATAAAAAATAAAATAAAATAAATATAAAAGATCAATGACTTTGCATCAAGGAAGGTAAGAAGAGTCAGGGCTTTAGATGGCAGTTGTGCTGTGGTGCAATTTATTTTGTTTCTTGTTCAAAGTGTAGCATAATAATTACCTCTCTTAAGTGTCTTATTCTATTTATGTGATAGAGCATTTGTACAATTTAGAAATTTGATTCTCTAGTTTATTTATGGCAGTTGTGCAATTTTAATTTGTATTTTTCCTGTTCATAGTATCATAATTACATTCTCTTAAGTGAGTTATTCTATTTACGTGATGAAGGATTTGTAAAATTCAGAAATTTGAGTCTTTGTTTGGTTCTGAAGTTCCAACAATTAGTCCAATAAAAGTTATTTTGTGAAAGAGTTATGTCTGTCCTTTATTTTGGGGGGATTCGAATGTGTGTGTGTTGGCGAACAGGGGGGGGGGGGCGCTGAAGGTGAGGTTCGCCCAGGGCGTCATGTAAGCTAGGACCGCCACTGCCCTGGGTGGCCTAGTGGTTAAGGCGCTGGGATTCCACGTCAACTGTAGGTCTAAGGTGGTGAAAGCTTGACCTTCATCAGAATGAAACAATTCGGGCGGAAGCTAACCAAAGGTTATATATATATATATATATATATATATATATATATATATATATATATATATATATATATATATATGAGATGATTTCACAATTAAACACAGTTGTGTAGAAATAGTAACACATTGTATAAAATAAAAAAAACAACACTGTTATGTTTTTCTTATTTTCCATATTTTGCAATGATAACGGGGTTTAACTGATTTTTAAATTAATTAAATATGGACATTTTTAAAGATAAATATTGAATCCATTCCATAGTTTTGGTGCGACAAAAGAAAATTTGTACCGATTTTTGTGACGAAAATAACGTAAAACGAGGCGCAAATTGACCTTTTCCAATTACATTTTGAATAAGACTGACTATCTTCATAAATGTATTCGTTAACCAATGCAAATTACTGTTTTTATTATTTATACGCTTATAAATGAATACGACTCAGGCCACTCTAATGGGTTTTTGCATTCCAAATTTTTAGTTGTTTCAATGAAGAATACGTAGGAGGAAATAATGATTAACAATGAGCGCGATTCTCACGATGCGTTTTTGAATAAGATCAACAATATTTAATCTATATTCTGCCCAGTTTTCACATATAAATTTTCTTATTCGAGCCAAAATAACCTCTCATATTCGGATCGTAAGGCTGAAGATCGATTGTAAATCTCATGTTGCCATAAGTCAACAGTCGGCGTTAAAGGGTTAATTATTAAAGATTAAACATTACTCGTATTTTATCTGTTACTGAATTTTATATATAACATCATTTGATCAGGTAATTATT
Organism: Bathynomus jamesi; assembly: GCA_023014485.1. Classification (NCBI taxonomy): domain Eukaryota; kingdom Metazoa; phylum Arthropoda; class Malacostraca; order Isopoda; family Cirolanidae; genus Bathynomus; species Bathynomus jamesi. The sequence goes on along the minus strand of JAJOZX010008097.1, from coordinate 25,772 downwards.
TTAATTCAATAATAATTTTATAATAATAATAATAATAATAATAATAATAATAACTGTACTAAGTTTAGTACAATTCAGTACGAGGAAATACTTAAATATTTGAAAAGAACTGTAAAAGATGCTTTTATTAGGACCGTAATAATTAAATAGCTACTTCTTTTGATCTTTCCGACTCGTTTGAGGATTTATTTTATACCTAACGTGCAGTTTATTCCTTAAAAAATTACTTATAAAAAGTGTACACGTACACTTGTACAATTGTACAGATGTACAATTGAGGAGTTATTAGTAAAATGAATTTACGAAAAATTTAAAATAAGATAAAAATGGAATTTAACTTGACCGATGATGCCAAATTCGAAACACAGAATCAGATAGCAATAAACAAAGCAAAAAGAGTCGCGAGACAGGTACTAAGAACGTTCAAAAGGAGGGACAAGACAGTAATGATTCCCCTGCTGAGAACACTGATCATACCAAAACTTGAATACTGCTCAGTTTTGACGTCCCCATATAAAAAGGAAGAAATTAATAAACTAGAAGAAACGCAGAGATATTTCACAGCCAAGATTGATGGCTGCAAAGAACTCAACTACTGGGAAAGACTGCGTAAACTAAATCTGTACTCCCTGGAAAGAAGAAGAGAGAGGTACACCATAATCTACATATGGAAAATGATCGAAAAACTGGTACCAAACCTCAAACTAAACCTCAAACTCAACACCTCCTCAACACTGAAAGGAAATAGCTTGGTTGTCATGAGCCAAGACTTTTTAACCAGCTTCCAAAGGACCTCAGAAACGTTACAGGGGTCAAAGTTGAAGTCTTCAAGAGAAGACTAGATACCTGGCTCAGGACGGTACCAGATGAGCTGGGTGTACCTGGCTATGTGGAGAGCGCAAAAGAGCAACTCGCTCCTTCACCAAGCCAGACCTAGAGGCGGGCCACCAGCCTGACCTTCGTGTGAAGAGAGACCAACACACGGAACTTAAACAAGGTTAACGAAGTGTGTGTATTATATATATATATATATATATATATATTATATTATATATTAAATATCATAATGGGGTATAGTTATATGAGGCGTTTGGCCGAATAGAGGCGAATCAGCCAAAATCCCGAAATGGTTAATTCGCCCCTATTCGCCCGAGCGCCTCATGTGTTTATAGGGTAAACGTTTTCGCCCTATAGCTTTTAGGAGAGGTTTAGGTAACCACAGTTTATTTGGCCTTTTACGGGTCGTGTTAACAGTTATCATAGGATAAAGCTCGTTGAATGAATCGTATAGTATATATCTGATAATTTAATAATTTTTTCATTTATGTTGCCAATCCCTTCGAGGACTTCGAACCTATAATTAATCTATTGAGTCTAATTTCTGTTTCAGACCTTCTAAATTTTCATTTATTTTTCTCTGTTTATCACATTTCAAGAGATCAGACTTTAAGGCGCCCAGGAAGTCGCTTTATGCTGTTCTATATTGTTATTATTTGAAATAAAGTCAATATTCTCCAGGAAATGCCTAAATCCTCCGCTTGGAGTCTGGTAGATACCAATTACATTTAAATTAGTATTTTCCCAAGGTTATATTTACGGCTCATGTTTCAAAATAGAATCGGACATTAATATAAGATCAATGATTTGTGTACATGGAATGGATTTATGCATGTAAGTTGAATCCACCCACTTCTCACTCCTTTTCTGCCGTCACAATAATTGAGGCGCTCGGGCGAATAGAGGCGAATTAACCATTTCAAAATTTTGGTTGATTCGCCTCTATTCTCCAGAACACCTAAAATATATTATACGCATATAAAGAGAATTTTCCTTATTACATATATGTATAACGCATTCCACTATGTATTCTAACTCTTGCTGGTTATTTACATAGTTTCGTGCGTACAACGCTTGTGCAACGATCCAGATAACATTGACAGTGGGATAGAAAAGACGATCGAACTTGCAGAAATAGAAGGGACGATTGACAAGCTGACTGGAAGTGATGGTTTATACCGTGTTTCGGACAGTAGTACCGAGGAAAACACCGAAAAATAGGCACTATAAATTCATGTTTTCATTCGTGCAAATATTGATTTATAAGTGTTAATAGATGTATGTAACATGGCTGTTGAAAAGGTGTCTTTCTGCTGCTGATAATTCGTTAGTGTTGATTAGGAACAGTGATTTAGTCAAGACTACCATGACCGAGACCGAGACTGAGACAGAGACCAGAAAAAAAGGTCTCCAGACCGGTCTCGAGTCCTAATCACTTATTTAGGAACGTGTATTTTTAATAATAAAAATTAAAATTTGTATCTCACATTTCTCTTTTTAATGTTATCACAAATCACCCCAAATATTCCGTACATGCGTAATCCTCTCTCTCTCTCTCTCTCTCTCATATTAATTATTATTTAGCATTTTGATAAGTGATTTTAGTTATTGTTTAGCATCTTAAGTGAATTCAGTTATTATTTACTATTTTAATCAGTGTGTTTAGTTATTATTCAGCATTTTAGTGTGTTTAATTATCAGTTAGTATTTTAAACAGTGTGTTTAGTTATTACTTAACATTTTAATAAGTGTGATTAGTTACTGTTTAGCATTTTAATCAGTGTGTTTAGTTATTATTCAGCATTTTAGTGTGTTTAATTATCAGTTAGTATTTTAAACAGTGTGTTTAGTTATTACTTAGCATTTTAATAAGTGTGATTAGTTACTGTTTAGCATTTTAATCAGTGTGTTTAGTTATTATTCAATATTTTAGTAAGTGAATTTGGTTATTATTTACAATTTTAATAAGTTTATTTATTATTATTTAGCATCTTAATAACTGAGTTTAGTTATTAGTTAGCTTTTTAATAAGTGCAATTAGTCTTTTCTTTTATTCTATAACTATTTTCTTTAAATTTATTATTATTATTATTATAATTATTATTATCAGTATTATTGGAATGAATTCTTTCTCTGTGAATATTGTGTGTTTCTGCCACGTACTTTTCTACTATTTCATGTTCCCACAGTCTGGAAACTTGAAGAATGAAAAGAAAAATACATTGATTGTAATATAACTCGGGAATTTTTTTCTGAATAATGGTTTGTGAAAATATATTTCACATTTGAAGAAAATCTGTCTCCTTATTAATACATCTGGATTGACATTATCAAAAAAATAGTTTCATTACATCCTTATGCCGTTATTATTCGAATAACCTGAAATGGCTTTCGATACCTTTAGTTTTGATGTTAGTATATATAATGGTTAAAGCTCATTACGATCTTATCAACGAATTAATGAAGTTGAGTAAATAAGCAGTAATTTTTCATAAATGACTGACGCAAAACGGCGCTAGAGTACCTTCTACAGTTACAAAAACAAAAGAATAACGAAATAAATGGAATAAATCACGTTGTATGAACTCGAATTCTTTACGTGCAATTAGGTAAATTCAATGGATAAATTACCAGCTGTTGCTCCTAAGCCAGTGGTTCCCAACCTTTTTGAGGTGAAGGCCCACTACAGCTGATTCGAATAATAACTTATGGCTCACCTCTCATGTTGGTAAGCTGGTATCATGTTTACATAAAGCTTAATAAGCAAGAATTATGTTATTAATATTTATTTATTAACATAATGCTGAAAGATAAGCAAGTCATCCACATCCCAAGGAATACTGACATACGCTCGTTCTTTGATGTATTTCCATACAAAATGTTTCGGTGGAGTCAATTCTGAGAATAATTACAGGCATTATATTGTCATGAAATGGTTAAATTTACGTTTTTTTCACTCTTTCTACTGCTTTATACTGAATTCTGATTCTATACAAGGTAGCCGTAACTGAAGAGATGAGTGTAAACACGAAGCTGAATGGCGGGCCATTTTGAACGAAAAGGGGAATTTCAAATGAGAATATTTAACCTTATTTTAATTTGTCTATTTAATTAACATCGCAGTAATAATAGGGGGGGGGGGGGAGAAAAACGAGTACATGGTTTCACACCAGTTCATGAAGAGAGTTACTGAGTAAATTTAAAATAAAGAATTACATTTTTTAACGTAAAAACACTTAGATATTAAAACTTCCCGTGAAAGACTGCCTTTTGGGCAGATGCCTCCAGCCTCCAGCGCATTTCGAATCTTTCCATATTTTTGTTAACGAACGTTTCACTTCGATCTTTACTTCCTTAATATGTAATATAATTTTTAAATCATTATATTTTATATATAATACGTTAATTTTACACAATTAAATCATTTTACTACACTGTAACAAACATTATTGAATTCCACGTTAAAAACCAAAACATGACAATATAGTATATATATATATATATATATATATTATATATATAGAGAGAGAGAGAGAGAGAGAGAGAGAGAGAGAGAGAGGAGCGCTAAATGCATTTTTTTGTTTACAGCTCGTTCACGGTTTGAAAGGAGTCTTACTCTTTCTACATGACAAGTTTGGGCTGAAATTTTTTACAAGGTATTTCCTTGTACTCAGGGTCAGAATTAACCCAACGATAGTAGCTAGGGTTAAGTCTATTCAGTATATATATATATATATATAATATATATATATATATATATATATATATATATATATATATATATATATCAAAACTATTGACTTCTCCTTAGGGAAACGGAGCTTACAGATGAAAAGAAGGACCAACACAACATCAAACCTTAAAACAGCAAACCTTAAAACAAAAATGAGAATTATGAAAATTATATCAATACACAATTAAAATCATTAAAATTACATTATTACAAAAAATTAAAATCATTAAATTAAATTAAAATTAGCTCAACTGGTAAATACACAATGTTTACATCAACCTCCATACTTGGCAGAAACTGAGAGAAAACTGTGTGGTCAGTAAATTAGAAGGTATGATATGTCTATGAAAATCGGTTGGTTAGTTAAAAGACCTGTAATTTGTAAGATGAGCTATTATTGTTAATGGAAGGTTTGTTTCTATAGATGTACAAAGATTCTAAAATTCGGAGTTCTGTAAGGTTATTGGATCTGGTTAGAATTTCGAACTGAGTTTTGTGAAGGGGATGGCTGTTTTCATTACTATGGTTTCTAATTGCGGATTGTGGTGGGCTACTGAGGGGACGGTTAGTACGGACTGATAAGCCCAAATGTTGAGAAAGGCGTACCTCCAGTTGGAGTTGAGTACTGCCAATATACGCAGCCTTACAGCTGTCGCACGTGTATTTGTAAACAACATTAGGGCATACAGTTTTGGGGAATTTGTCTTTGAACTTTAACAAATTTGATAATTTAAGTGGGTTGACGAGGGCGAATCTAAAATTGATTTGGGATAACTAGACTTGAGCAGTTTGGACACTTCACCTCGAATACGCAATGATAAATAACCATAAAAAGGTAATTTAATATATCTGGTTTCTTTTTGTACTGTAGTTAATGGGGAGTTTAGTATTAAAAGTGTTATTTAAAAATTTCTTTAGTTGGTTGTCAAAAAGATTAGAAGGGTAGTAATTATTAATAAAGAACTGTCTTGAAAATTTAAATTCTTCGTTTAATGAAAAGTAATCTGAGCAAATCCTTTAACATCTTGTTAATAATGTTACCGGATGTTACCGGTGGTCAGTAAATTAGAAGGTATGATGTTACCGGATGTTACCGGTGGTCAGTAAATTAGAAGGTATGATGTTACCGGATGTTACCGGATGTTACCGGATGTTACCGGATGTTACCGGTGGTCAGTAAATTAGAAGGTATATGTCTATGAAAATCGGTTGGTTAGTTAAAAGAGCTGTAATTTGTAAGATGAGCTATTATTGTTAATGGAAGGTTTGTTTCTATAGATGTACAAAGATTCTAAAATTATTAATAAAGAACTGTCTTAAAAATTTAAATTCTTCGTTTAATGAAAAGTAATCTGAGCAAATCCGGTAACATCTTGTTAATAATGTTACCAGATGTTACCGGTGGTTAGTAAATTAGAAGGTATGATGTTACCGGATGTTACCGGATGTTACCGGTGGTCAGTAAACTAGAAGGTATGATATGTCTATGAAAATCGGTTGGTTAGTTAAAAGAGCTGCAATTTGTAAGATGAGCTATTATTTGCTCAGATTATTATTTGCTCAGATTACTTTTCATTAAACGAAGAATTTAAATTTTTAAGACAGTTCTTTATTAATAACTACTACCCTTCTAATCTTTTTGACAACCAACTAAAGAAATTTTTAAATAACACTTTTAATACTAAACTCCCCATTAACTACAGTACAAAAAGAAACCAGATATATTAAATTACCTTTTTATGGTTATTTATCATTGCGTATTCGAAGTGAAGTGTCCAAACTGCTCAAGTCTAGTTATCCCCAAATAAATTTTAGATTCGCCCTCGTCAACCCACTTAAATTATCAAATTTGTTAAAGTTCAAAGACAAATTCCCCAAAACTGTATGCCCTAATGTTGTTTACAAATACACGTGCGACAGCTGTAAGGCTGCGTATATTGGCAGTACTCAACTCGAACTGGAGGTACGCCTTTCTCAACATTTGGGCTTATCAGTCCGTACTAACCGTCCCCTCAGTAGCCCACCACAATCGGCAATTAGAAACCATAGTAATGAAAACAGCCATCCCCTTCACAAAACTCAGTTCGAAATTCTAACCAGATCCAATAACCTTACAGAACTCCGAATTTTAAAATCTTTGTACATCTATAGAAACAAACCTTCCATTAACAATAATAGCTCATCTTACAAATTACAGGTCTTTTAACTAATCAACCGATTTTCATAGACATATCATACCTTCTAATTACTGACCACACAGTTTTCTCTCAGTTTCTGCCAAGTATGGAGGTTGATGTAAACATTGTGTATTTACCAGTTGAGCTAATTTTAATTTAATTTTAATGATTTTAATTTTTTGTAATAATGTAATTTTAATGATTTTAATTTTTTGTAATAATGTAATTTTAATGATTTTAATTGTGCATTGATGTAAGTTTCATTATTCTCATTTTTGTTTTAAGGTTTTAAGACTTATAATTCACTGATGATGACAAAAGATTTGTCGAAACGTCATATATATACAGTATATATATATATATATGTTATAGTTGGTAATTGACAACTGTTTTTTTCATACCGGGTAAAGTTGCTGTTTACGGCACAGGCGCTAAGAGCTGTCAGATACTTTTCTTTTACTGTTTCACAATAGTCGCATCCATACTTTGATAAGTAGCAGTTGTTGTTGGTCCGTTAAACATAATTTTACATTTTTTAGTAAAAGATGTGATTGCTGAATTTGTTTGTGAATAAAGAGAGCCGGAATTGGTGAATTTGATTTAAATTTGTGGGTTAGTGATGCGGACAGGCGGATCGGAACTTGCGGGTTTTGCAGTCTTGCGGGTTTTGCGACATGGGCTGGCTTGGACATATGGGCTGTTGGTTTTGGTCCGCGTTCGCCTGTTCGAATGAAACATTTTGCGGGAGGGGGGGAAGAAGGGGCTTACCCATATGAACTTTGATTTTTATTTTGTTTGTATGTGTGTGTGTATGCGGAGAGATAATTCTGTTTTAATTTCAAATATTTCACACTTATGGTTGTCGTTATAATTTAAAAAGTGTTGCAGAAAACGGTTCGCTGTTTTTATGGGGGTAAAAAACAAAACAGTTATTTTTTTACTCCATAATAAAGCGAACCCTCGTTTGCAACACTAAAATTAAATAATTTATTTATTTTATAATGTGTATATTTCCGAAGGTCATTTTATTTATAAAATAATTTATTTTAATGTAAATTTTTGTAAACTCAATTTAATTCGCGTTTGTGGTATGCAGTTAAAGTTCGATCATTAATTGTCGAGCTTAGTTCAGAGTGGGCGGGACTTATGGAAATATGCTTATACTTTTCTAGTTTCGGTAACATAACACTCGTACTTATAAAATGTCGCGTATACGAGATAATATTATGAACATCACTCTGAATCAACTGTTTAAGTACTATGAACGAAATCACATGGGAATTCTGGAACCCATAATATAATTATTACGGCTTTTTTCTTCAGAGAAATATATCTGTATCTTAAATTCTTTCCTACAAAGTGTACCAAAGCTATTTTTATTCAATTCATGAAACAAAATGTCTAAATTAAACTAGATTCAAACACTAAAACTATTGACCCGTGTGCTTGCTATTAGAACCCCAACCGAGTCAATAAGAAACTCAAGGTATTCCCAGTGGTTTATAAGGAGGTAAAATAGTAATTGTTATGACAAAGCATTTACTAAAAATTCGACTTCTACCAGTCATTCCTCCACGCAAGTGACATAGCAAACCTATTCTTTCGGATACTCCTACAACCAGAATGCCACATTCTAAAATGTTTTCAATGAATTGAATTTTTAATTGAATTGAATAACCTTTATTATTAATAATAAAATAAATACAATGGTCTTACAATTTACAGTTACATAAATAATTGTGAAGCTGGACTATTTATTTTATTTAATTTGGCCCTTAAGCGTTAGGCTTCACTGGGAGCTCTTCGCATCCTTATGATGATCTTAAAACGTATGAAATCAAAGTTGTATTATTCAGAGCGACTCGGATGGAGTCAGTATTTATTAAATGCTTAATTATGGGTTTAAAGCATCAGAATATTTTCTTAGTAATTAGAAAAGTTGTTTAAATTTAATCAGAATATAGTGTAGGGAATCCGAAGAAAGCAGTATCCTTACTCATATACTCTAATGAACATACGGAAGTCCTGATATCGTTTCCTTAATGTACTAAATGTGGAGTAAACCAAGGTTACTGCCTATCACCTTTCTCTCAGACTGTCATTGTACAGTATATACTGATTAGTATATATATATATCTGGAATAACACACGTGCACGCTATGCAGTGCTATACCAGAGAGCTTTGAATTAAATGCTGCCATATCTCAAGTGCGGGAGGATTGGCATCGTAAAACATTTCTGAACGCGAAAGCTTTATTTTCTTGGTCGTTTAAATGTACGAGAGGCTGTATTCATTTTTACCCTATCGTAGTGTGATGGTATCGCTCGCGATTCTTGCTCAGGAGGTCCAGTGCTCGAGTCCTGATGGAGCCATTTTTGTTTCATATACTGTATACTGTATATACATTCAGCGTCAAAACGCTAAGATGAAACTGTTTGGGTACTTTACTAATATTTAATTATAGAATAATATCAACAGGTCAGAGTACTGCAACGACGAGAATAACTGTATTAAAAGTTACTTTAAAGAAATCATCCTAAACAGATAAAACTCATAATGCATCCAACAATGTTGATTATGAGACAAAAAACTTTAGAGTAATGGCTAATTTATTGACTACAAATTAATAATTTCATGACTAATAACTCGTGCGGCCTTCGTGTGACTGGATGGCATTAAAAATTTGTTTTGGCATGGACAGAATCAGCTTATGACTGTAGTCACCGGGATGTTGTTCGATTTTTTGATAATATTAGTTTTCAGTTCGTCGACAGTTCGATATTGTTTATCGGTGGAGTAGACAGGTCTGGAAATATATCCTTGAGCATTCTCAATAGGAATTTGATCCAGTGAAAGCGCCGGCCAGTCTAAGACATTGATTCCTTGACCCATGAAGAAAACCGTAGTAACTCGAGCGTAGTGAATTGGGGCATTATCTTGTATGAAATTTCACTCATCACCACAAAGGTGTCTCCCTATATCACAGAGATGCAGCCTGCATCATGTCGATGTAACCTTGGTCCGTAAGACGCGTGGTAATGAATTGAAGTTCAATTTTACCACAATAACCAATAACTCTCAGGACCATGACAGATCCACCGCTATCCACATGAATGGAAAACTTCAGAAGTCTGATCCAGACTACTGCAGTAGTACTGGTATCTGTCGGAACCCTCCAGATGAAATTTCTTCTCATCTGAGACCACTTGTCTCCACTTGAGGTTCCATATTCTGATGCACTCTAGCAAATTATAGCCGGGCATCTTTGTAACGTTGCTGCCAGAATGGCTATCTGAAGAAGTCGCTTTCCTTCCTTAGGAGTGATGACTACAGGCTTTCCACCTGAATTTTTTTATTTTCAGATTTGTAGGGATCCTTCATATAATTTTTGACCGGTAAAATTACGGCAGATTTGCTCTATGTTAGCATTCATGGAAAACACCTGCTCTGATACGGTTTTCACTTGACCTCAGTCAAATTCGTTTAATCTCTGACCTTTTCCCATTATCACACTTTTATAGTGTAAGTACTGAATAAAATACTAGCAAAAAGGAAGTAGGAAAATGCGCTGTTTTGCTTCAAGCGCTGCTTTTAGGATCTAGCGAACTTCCTATAGTGCATTGCTCTAAAACCAAAATAGACGTTTAGTAGTTACATTTAGCTGCGTTCACCTTAGTTTACATGCTTGTCATTTCTTGGGCAAAGGACATAAAATCATTTTAACGATTATTTCAAACTTTAAGTTCTCTTAAAGCCCTCACGTTGAGTATCTACATACACACACACACACACACACACACACACACACATATATATATATATATATATATATATATATATATATATATATATATATATATATATGCAAAAATGAACAATGAATAATTCCTGTTCATATAATCCTTATATTCATATAATCCTTATATTCATATATATTCATATTCTTATATATTTATATTTTTATATAATTATATTTTTATATTCTTATATTTATTTTTACAAATATAGTCCAAACAAGCATAACGCTGACACAGTTCGGTTAAAATTTTTGATTTGCTTTCTATTTTATTTTTGCTGAATAATTGGTGAATTATTTCTTTTTAAATTACTTAATCATTTCTTTAGATTTAATTTAATAATGTAATCTTGTTAAATTCTGCAATGTTCATTTTCGGTATACATTCTCTCTTCATTATAAAAGATGAAGTTATGTCTTGCTTAACACTTAATTTTAAATTTTAAGCATTTAATTTTCGCTCATATGTATGTTTAATTGTAATTCATAATAAAATGCATATTTCAATTTCCATTTTTAGTTAACTCGGCAGATCATGATAACATCAGATCTGTCAATATGCGGTTTAAAATAAAAATATGGCTTCATCTTCAGATATCTTGAAAATGCGTAAATCACCGGGGCCGGATTCCATATATCCCATACAACTAAAAGAATTAAAAGATAGCATTGTTGTGCCGCTAACGAAGATTTTTAGTGCGTCTATTTCTGAGGGGTGCGTACCAGATAATTTCAAGTTGCCAAACGTAACACTAACACCTATCTTTAAGAAAAGCGATAAAGGCGCGGCGGGAAATTATAGGCCAATCAGTTTAACGTCTGTTGTTGGTAAGCTACTGGAATCAATAATTAGGGATCGTATAGTCGAACACTTAGAATTGCATAACTTAGAAATACGCAGCACGGTTTTAGGCGAAACAAATCTTGCTTAACTAGTCTTAGAATTTTTTCAAAGCGTGGTTGACGTTTACGATAGTCATCGGGCGGTTGATGTAGTGTATTTAGATTTTCAAAAAGCGTTTGACACCGTACCGCACAAAAGACTCATTGAAAAAAACTAAGGCTCATGGAATCAGGGGTGTAGTAATAAATTGGATAAAAGAGTGGTTGCGAGGTAGGAAACAGAGGGTGGTCGTTGATGGAGCGGAGTCGTGTTGGGCTGATGTAGCGAGTGGCGTTCCTCAGGGTTCTGTATTGGGCCCCTTGCTTTTTCTTATATATATTAACGATTTAGATGTCGGCCTATCAGTACAGTTTCAAAGTTTGCGGATGACACGAAGCTGCGTGGTAGGGCGATTAATGACGAAGATAGAGGTAAAATCCAGGAAGATCTGAATAAGATCGTTCAGTGGTCAATCACATGGCAAATGAGATTTAACGTTGATAAGTGCAAAATTTTACATATAGGTTCGCGTAACGGTAATTTTACGTATATTATGTCAGGGAAGGAGTTAACAAGAGTAGAGCAGGAAAAAGATTTAGGAGTTATAGTCACTGGTGATTTAAAAGTAGCGAAACAAAGTCAGTTAGGTAGACCAGCCATGAGTGGATCCTAGGGTCTTTGTTGGTCTGAAACATTATAACATTATAACATTATCCGTCTAGACATTGCTACAGCTAAAATATTTACCTTAACTTTAAATATTTTGCAAAATAATTCAGCCTATTGAGAATAAAAACAAAACAAGTCAGCATTAAATAATAATGATGTCATTAAAAATGTAGTATATAAACACCTAAAACTTCTCCAGTGTTCATTCTGATTTGTCAGGTGGATCGCTGAACATTACCTGTAACATTTTAGCAGTAAACTACAGTAAGAGAATATCTTCGTCTTCTCCTTCGAGCCTTGCTCTCTTCAGAGAACTTAGTCTTAAATAGAAAAAAATAATTTCCCGATACGTTACAAGAAGAATCGGAGAACCTTCAGAGAATTTAGTAAGCTCCACAGAATCCTCCGATCCACTACAAGAAGAAATCGGAGCGTAGTATAAGAGAAACTACTGCGATTCCCTATATGGTACCAGCTATTCCAATATATATACACTGTATATACAGGTATACCCCGGTTTTCGCAAGAGTTATGTTCCTCAGACTCATTACGAATAGCGAAATTGCGAATAACGGGTAATTTTTTCCTATATAAATACATGTTTTATTGGGGGATGCGTTCCGGTGGCTATTTTTCAGAAGGTAAGATGTTTGGATACGTCCCCATACAATACATAAAAGCAAGTATAAAACACAAATACAGACCTGTATTAGCATAGTAAGTTATGAATAACATCAATAAAAGAATAAACGTACCTGTACTGTACTTTTATTTCCTCAAACCACCCCCGACTCGGACTGAAAGTTTCACCACCACTGCTCTCACCTTCACCAATGACTTCCTCACATCTCACCGCTGCGTTTGGCAGCAGGCGGAATTGTGAATTATTTTTTCCCTTATCTGGCATTGTGAATAACGGAGCTGGGTTTGCGAATAGCAGAAGTTGGTGTCAAAAAATATATTACGTATAAGCGAAGCTACGAATATCGAAGCTGTGAATAACGGTATATATATATATATATATATATATATATATATATATATATAATATATGATGTTCACGTGTCACTTTCGTGAAATAATTTTCATATATATATATATATATATATCAGGGGTGGTCGAAGTTGGTACCAGAAAGCGAATAAACATCCAGTAGTTGTCGTTTCATCTATGAAGTGTGAAAATCACAAAGAAATGCATTTTGATAAAAGATCAGAATGCGAATTTAGCTTTTAAGTTTTTAAGTTTTTCTGTTGTCGCTTCATGCGTAAAATCCCGTATGCGGCATACGCCGCGCAGTAGTATAGCCGCAAAAGGGTAGAGTGCAAGAATGTTGCAAGTGGTTACGTAATGTTGCAAAGGGGGTGGGGTTGTTGCAAAGGGGGTGGGGGTGTTGCAAAAAAAGAAAAAAAAGAAAAAAAACAACCCAAAGGGCCCTTTGTTGCCGGTTGCAAGGGGCATGCAACTTGGAGGCGGCGTTATCCACCAAGAGAAAGGAGAGAAAGGAGGAGAGGTGTTCACCTGGCAGGAGCCAAGTGCATATTGTTTGTTTGTTTGTTTGTTTTTTTCTGTTTAAGGTGCTTTCAACCCTGCTGGATTATTGACACCATTTTTTTTTTTTTTTGTAGAGAAAGGTGGTGAAAGAAGTAGTAGAAGAAAGGGATGGTTCCAAGTGCATATTAAGACTTCAGCCGAGTAGGCGTTGTTTTATAGGCTCCTAATCAGCCAGTTGGCTTAGAAGGCGTAAATGGCTTGAGTTGCCAGATAGCGCCATGTATTCATTTAATTCTAATCGATGACTGAGTTGCCAGATGCCACTTTTTAGCGATACCATTGTATACATTATTATAGATTCCTAATCAGCCAGTTGGCTTAGAAGGCGTAAATGGCTTGAGTTGCCAGATACCACTTTTTAGCGATACCATTGTATACACTATTAAGACTCCTAATCAGCCAGTTGGCTTAGAAGGCGTAAATGGCTTGAGTTGCCAGATACCACTTTTTAGCGATACCATTGTATACATTATTATAGACTCCTAATCAGCCAGTTGGCTTAGAAGGCGTAAATGGCTTGAGTTGCCAGATACCACTTTTTAGCGATACCATTGTATACATTATTATATTTCTTAAAAGTTGGTTTAGAATACCGGTAGTAGGTTTAGAAGGCGTAACATGATATAATTAAGTAAAACAACATTGCATCATTCTGTTTATTATAAATATATAGAAAATAAATATACATTTCAATAATAATTGAGGAATATGCATATAATCATAACAGTACAGGAAATATATACACACAATTATGGAGATATATATAAAATAAATATACATTTCAAATAGAAATAAATATACATTTCAATAATAATAGAAATATGCATATAATCATAACAGTACAGGAGAAATATACGCAAAATATATAAATACATTTCAATAATAATAGAAATATGCATATAATCATAACAGTACAGGAGAAATATCACGCAAAATATATAAATACATTTCACTTTTTTTTCAAAATACTAAACTCGCACTTAATCGAGTTTACAATTACATCATTATTGCTCTGCATTACGCAGTATATGCGGCTTAATAATATTTCACCGCTTAAAGTATAGGGAAACCTGTATTCGATATGAAGGGCTTTCATATCGTTCAGTACTATTTTTGTTCCCACTTTACAACCGGTTGGTAAGTCATCTTTAAATACGTCTAGAATACAATCAAAAGCACGCACAAAGAGTTCATCGTTAGCTACATTATTAAACACAAGTTTATAAACACGCTTTTCCAATCGAGGGTTTATTTCTACCGACTCGAGCTTTTCAATCGTGAACTCACTCAACATAGCGGCAATTGAAATAATCTTCTAAATCGTTACGACAACTGCGCGTTATATAAAGAAATAGTTCTTCAGGGTGAACGGTGTAGGTGAGCTCAGCCTTGTACCGATCAATTGCTTTGTACCAAAGTTCATGGTATTTCAAAGAGTCTAAACTTTTTAAATAAACGTCCAGCTCTAGACCATTCTCACCAGCCCTACACTCGGTAAACCCATCGAGCAGAGCGGTGTATGCGTATTCAAGTACTGTATCAAAATAAAGCATATCCGTAACACGCGCGTCTAATATAGGTTTCAGCTTGCGGAATCCGACGATTTCAAACATTCTGTCGAGGATGAAACGGTTTCGCGTAGGAACAAGAGCGTTATTATCAGAAGCATTCTTCCACATCAGCCGTATATCAATGCACGGCCGATCGTTATTTATACACAACGTACATACAACGGCGTATGAGGGTGCGTCACTAATCTGCTCTCTTCTTGTACCTACGTTAGCAGGTATTTTATAACGATCTTCACTCCACTTCTCAACTATCACGAAGATTCTATTCATCTCCTCGACACTTAAATAAACCCGTTTGTTTGTTTGTCTACATTCCGTTTCCAGTACATAGCTAACGGTACCGGATTTACGCCTGAACACGCGCAACGATTTCGTCACGGACACATCGTACGAGGCGTTGAGAATGCTGCTCAAAGGAAGTTCCATCGTATTCGAGGAGCGCACGTCCACTCGGTTCAAGCTCTGAGATAACTATGAGCCGTGTGAGGCACGCAGGTAGGCAGGAACGGTTCGACGGGCGGCTGACTCGATGATACGTGAATGGGGTTGTTCGTATGATCCGCGAGTCGCACCGAATTGTTGTACATATTTGTTTTTCCGGTACAAGAATTAATTTCATCACTACCAGCCTACGCACCAGACAGTTTACCTCAGGATAAGAACTAGGCACATTTTATGTTTTACTAAACATCTTCACACTCCGGCGCACTATTTGAGAGGAACATATGCTCATATTTTTCCTTTCTGCCCATCAAACGATACTCGTCTCTAAAGTCTGTTAAAAACTCACGCAGGGCACTAGCCACAACCTCACTACGAACCTCATCATGATATACATTAATATAGTGATAAAAATACTTAAGATTGTCCATGATCACGAGATTCACATTTTCAGTCGTAGGGTATGAGTAATCGACATGGTGTAGCATGACGTAATACCGCTTGTCACACCACCCATCCGCAAGACTCATTATCCATACCTGCTGCTTCTCTTCTGCACGCGTTGTTTCTTTTACTTCACGGTATATGTGAGACTTTATAAAGTTTAGCTCTGCAGCATACTTCAGCACATCGTCTGTGCAACGAAAGCCTTCAACGGTCTCACCAGAACATCCGTAGAGTATTTGTACATCTTGGAACTTCGCACAATCCAATGTGTTTTAAAAGAGGCATAGGAGGGAGGAATAGGAAGTTTTTCGGTATCCACCACATCCTGGCACTTTGCTGAATACCATTTCATAAACGTTGTACAAGCAATATTAAAGGTAGCCATTTGAATACACGTCTGATCTGAATACACGTCTGATCTCTCGGGCTTACTGCAGTCGACTGACCACGCAGGGACTCCCAGATAGTAGCATGACTCACGGTCTTACAGTGGGCGGAGCTTAGAACTTTCACCTGCGCACACACACACACACACACACACACACACACAAAGGAGAAAGTGAAACGCTAATTGAAACATGATTTATTTAATAAACGAGATATTCAAGTATATATATATTTACAAATACGATTTAATAAACGAGATATTCAAGTTATATATATATTTACAAATACGTGTAATAAATCAATAGATACGATTATATACAAGACAAATACGTGTCAGTTAACAATAGAAGCATCAACGTTATGGTATCCAAAGGGTACGGTATCATAGGTACCAGGTAACTGGTAACGTTTCCTATAGGTGTTACGGCACACCTTCGTACCCCTAAGTTCCTTCACGCCCCCCAGCTTCTGCGCCCGAAAATTGTGGGTGCCTACAATTAGTTGGGGAGGTGTTCGCCCTCATCATCGTCCAAACATACTAGATCCTTCAACGATTCAAAGTTAACAACCCGCCGATTCGCATGGTTGAGCGTAATACCCTTTGCCTTCACGATATATTTCATTTCCTCCCCCACCCTGACCCGTACCCCATAAGTTTTAGGTCCTGTTGAGACAAAAGAGTCGGCGTATGCGTTGTCCCCATACTCATCCTTGATCTCATCAGTGAGCTCGCCGAGGAACTCCCCAATAGCGGGCATGTATTCACCCTCCCTCTCTGTGAATATCACGCTATCTGTATCGGCATACAATACTCTCCGCCCAAGAGAATGCAATAGACCCCAAAGTTTTATACGGGCGTAGGCTGTTGTGAAGCTGGCCACAGGTATGTTTGTAACCCTTGAGGTATCTGTGGCCAATTCAGTGTTGTTGTACTTTATTATGTAAGTATTACCTACATTCACGATCTCCATGACCTCTTTATCGGGAGCATTGGCATAATCCCAGACATCGCTATAACTTTGTGCCAAATGAATGTTCCCTTTGCCGGTATTCTGCGCAAATTTTCCCCATAGACTGTTTAGACACAACTTTGCACTAAAGCGCTTGCCAGGATTCTTTACAATTTGGACACGATCAAGTTGTATACCTTCGCGGTCGCGGTAACGTTGAATATAGGCAGACTTTTCATCTTCGGTATCAACTCCTCGCGGATACCCTGATGCCTCAACCTTATCCTTCAAAAAGGCGTTTATATATGGTGTGAAAAGGTTGGGTAGCTTCTGAAACCTCCACACCTCATGTATCTTCAGTATTCTATAACCATGGCGTACGGCTAGGGCCAGCTCAGGACTTGTATATACGCCTCTGATCTTACGCTGGTGGGGTATATGGTTACAATCGCCGTTATCCTCTTCCGCGCACTTCACGCACAGGGGAAACATGAGCTTGTCGTCGATAACGACAGGTAAGATTGGCATCCATAAATTGCGTGGGGGGAGTACGTCTACGAAAAGAGCCCAAAGTAACGATCATTCAAATTTTTGAAAATTCATTGATGGAGGGTAGGCTAGGTCCCACCAGTTTCTCAGGAGCGCCCACGGGGTACGGATTGTTCTTCATCACGTATGGGTATAAAGAACAGAAATCGTAGTAATGGAGCTTCACGCCCTCCGTAGGTGGAAAGTATAGTCTGAATGGATTTGTACGTCCTCCAAACAAGCTATCACCACATTTGAGAGGATCCAGCACCATTGAACGCTTGATCGTGTTTATTTCCTCACGGTACACCTCGTCTGTCTCCATCCGTGCATCATATTCATGCTCCCACAAGACTTTGTGAGTGAACTGTGATCCTATAAGTTGATCGCGGGTGCGGGTCCATGCAAGACAGTCGGCAGGAGATCTACCGTGGATATTCCGCACTCAGGACGGGGGCATCCATGCCACCAGCAACCGTTAAAGGAGTACACAGTCTTCACACCAGTGACACGGTTTTCACTTAACCCATTAACCCAAAAAACACGTCCATTAATCTTAATGGGTACTTCACCCGTGTTGCGGGCGTGCTTTATGTATACACCTGTCTGTTGCTGTAGGTGTATGAGCCAGTAAATAGCCTTGTGCCCGTAACTGCGGGGATTGTTTCGTGGTTGCGACTTGCAGTGGATCGCATTTGAAACGGGCTATGTACATCCTTCTAAAGGCCTGGAAACATACTCTAAGCACGCGCACATCATTCACGCAATAACGCTCACATTCATCAGCTATATTATAAGGGTTACTTTCATTAAAACTGTCGTAGTATCGATCAAAGTCTTCACGTTCATCCATACAGTCAAAATAATGTTTGGGGGGTGGTGAGCCTACGTAGTTTAAAGTCTCGCTGGTGAGGAAAGTGTAAGGGAAGTATCCTTTGGAAACTTCAGCTGCTACTCCCATCACCTTGGGTAGCTTTGCTAATTTACAAGGTGTGAATAATAAAGTATCTTTAAATTGTACATTGCCTCTTATCTGCATCTGTATTAATTTGTTGCCTCTTTTCAATGGATCACCTGTAAATATCTCAGAGGATTCGTGTTCAAGCAACTCCTTATAAAGGAACTGCGTGTCAAACTTTGCCCCGTTATGGGCGAGAATATACACAGTCATTTTTTTGAACTTGTCGGCTAACTTGACAATATAGGACACAAATAGTTTCACAGGACTATCGCGGACATTCGTTTTAAAAACGTTTGTCCGTTTACCGCATTTGGGGCACTCGTCACATTCGATACCCATACACTCATCACAGATGGTCTGGCTCACAAGTAAATGTGGAATTACCTCTTTGGTTTCAGCGTTCGTATATGTTTCTATATCGTAGTATACAGTTATACAAGGGTTATTTTTAGGCTTAGCATCTTTCATATAACATACATGCTTTACTCCATCCGCCTTATATTCCTCCTGGCATGTAGGACAGTGAATTACGTCACACTTGTGCTTAAATTTCCCCAATTATCCATTGTGTGAAACATACCACATTCACAGATTCTCATTTTCCTGCACGTGCCAATTGATTTATGGAAATCAAAACAGCTATTATTGAAAAATGTGCGTCTACACACATCACAGTCTCTCTTCTCAGCTTCAACTACACGGCTTTCACATTTGGTGCTTTTACACTGCTCACATACCATGTGACATTCTTTACAATGTCTCACTATATCATCCGCAAACTCGAGGCACCCCTTACACAAATCATGATGTCTCCCATATTTTCGACTTTTGTCATAACTCGCGTAAAGCCACCTTATATTACGGATGGGGAGATACGTTGTCCCTGACAATCCTAAAATAAGTAGGGGTCTTGTACGATCTCTCACACAGCTTTTAAAAACATACACAGTCCTACGACGATCATCCAACCCAAATACAACTATGCGGACATTCATTTCCTGTTCTACCTTCTCAGCTCTTCAGGACCCATATTACAGTCAAATTCAAGTTCACAGTCTACAGCTAGTTTACGGGCACGTTCCACGACCGTAGGCACCAAATTTTTTGAGCCGTGTATTTTGTACAGTAAACATACGTGCTAAGAGTACTGCTATAAAGCCGCAACCACGATCGACGTTTATATGCGTCTATAAATAGCTTGAGAATTGAAGTTAAGAGTATACGGTATGGCACTATGACCCGCAACACGGAATACACGGTCAATATTTACCGTGAAGTTGTCCATATTGAAGGCTATACTACTTTGGGCGGCTTGCATTATACGTCCTAATATATATTCTACATCTTCAGCCGCCAAACGTCTAAATGGCACTATCACCCAATAATCGTCTACATCACCGTCATCTGACCCGAATCCAAAGGACAGACTCGTCCTGACTTCACGCTCGTCACGATTCTGAAGAGCAAACTCTAAATACGCTTACAACCCGGCGTAGCCCGCGCTCAATTCCATTGCTATACATGCTCTAGGGTCGACCCTGACTCTATACCGATTTCTAGTCAAGGCTGGGGTGGGGGCTGCAGCGCACCAATTCAGCGTTATCATCCTCAACAGAACGGGGGGCGGCGGATGAATTAGGGGATATATTAGCGGAAGGTGCTGCTGGGGGGCTGTTGCGTAGGAGGTTGATGGTTGGGGCTCTATTATTGTAGACTTAACAGAACGGGGGGCGGCGGATGAATAAGGGGTATATTAGCGGGAGGTGCTGGGGGGTGTTGCGTAAGAGGTTGAGGGTTGGGGATCTATTACCGCTGCAACAGGCGCGTATTTCGGTCGCTTTATACCTGACGTGGGTTTCATACCTCCGCTTTGGACGTGCTACCGGTATCGCTGGTGAGGGTCGTTGGCAGGGGAGGAGATCACAACTACACTGTCGTCGAGGTCATCCGTAATGTCAATGATGGGATGCTCTACCTCATCGTCATTCACGGTTCTGTGGAGAAGAAAGCAAATATAAGGAACAGCACTCAAAATTTGTAATATTTTGTAAATGACCACTTAGGAGTGTGACGTGTTAGAAATGGACTCTGTAGAAAAATTCAGATTCACGAGCCCATCCACATGTATTATATCTGGACCTACAGGATGTGGTAAAACTGTGTTTATGCTTAAAATCATTAAAGAAAAGGGAGAGATGTTCTCGAAATTTGTGCATAAAGTTATATGGTGCTATTCGACGTATCAATCAGTGTTCAACGAGTACCAAGATGATATTTTGTTCCACAAAGGCGTATATGACGTTAATTCGTTAAAGGGAAATGAACATACAATCATTGTAATTGACGATCTCATGTTGGAGATGGATAAAACGTTTGCCGAGACATTTACAGTATTCTCCCACCATCTTAACATAAGCGTGTTCTTCATCAATCAGAATCTATTTTTCAAAAATAGATACATGCGCGATGTGTCGTTAAATACGCAATATCTAGTCTTATTCGCGCAACGTAGAGATGTATCACAAATTGGGGTATTAGCCAATCAAATGTTCCCGAATCAGCGTAAGGAGTTTTTGGAAGTTTATAAAGAAGCTACAAGCACGCGTTACGGATATTTGCTTTGCGACCTTCATCCGCGAAACACGTTTAGAGTGCTTCTGCGAACGAATATATTTCCAAACGAGCCTGAAACGGTGTATATTCCAGAATGACAAAGAGACTAAAGAAATACCGTGAATTAATAAAAATCTATCATCGACTGCCCCGGGCAATGCAGCAGATGTTTATTAAAAATATCGATGCCGACTTTTTAAAATGCATCTGTGAAATCTGTCTTAACGTTATAAATTGCAATGTATCAATGAAAACCCTCAGAAGGCTCGCCTACGCCGCTACAAGAACATAATACGTGCACTCGCTCGTAAAAGTCAAACTGTAGCGAAGAAAAAACGAATTTTGTACAAACAGGAGGGTCATTTCTCCCCATCTTATTTTCAGTTTTGGGTCCTTTACTGACTAGATTAATATAATGAAGAAAGTGGTAGTGATTCCCCACGAGGTGTACGCTTCACTGCAAAGGAATCCAGACACGGATCTAGATCCCCGTAAAAGCAGACTTAAAAGAATGGAAAGCGAATTGCTAGCCCTATTAAACAGTGAAAAAACACCTGATGAGAAAAGAATCTTATACCAAGAAGCTCTGCAGAAATTTCTTCACGAGTACGAAAATTATAAGAGCCCTACAGAGATTCCTGTGGTTATTAGGCACAGCACGGGGGACGATGGACATGGCGACATAGGATCTGTGCCCGACGATACAGCTGACCAACCAAAAAGATTAGCCACACAACATATCGAACATGTATTAAAAAGCACCCTCCCACATACATTGAGGAGTAAAGGCTTAAGTCTTTATAATCTATTGAATGAGGATCCGCCATACAATGGACCGATACAGGCGAGATCATTGTGGAAGGATCAAAGGTACAGGGATCGAATATCGTAGACATTGTCCATGATCTGGTGAGAAAGTGGGATAGGCCATCACCATCAGGATGGAAGCATATTAAAGCAAGACTACAACAAATAAATGTCCCTAAAACGTTGATAGGAAATCTGAACAGGTTAAAAGACTTGGAACATGCAACGCCTGTGACACAATTGAAGGCGCCGTCACCCCCGGCGGTAACACCTTTGAAGAGGAGCAAGAAGAGGTTAAACCAACCCTACCCACGTGCCTCTAAAATACGCAAATGGCTAACGTATTAACTAAACGCTATTATGACATTTCTAACCCATCCTCTTACGGCGGCGTAGATAGACTGTACAGAAGTGTTTACGGAGTAGGAAAAAAGATGTTGAAAGATTTTTGAGGGAGCAGGACGCTTATACGCTTCATAAGCCTGTGAGAAAAAGGTTTAAAACAGCCAAGACAACGGCTTCCTCGATTGATTCTATTTGGCAAGCAGATTTAACAGACATGCAAAGATATTCTGTGTATAACGATGGTTACCGCTACATTCTATTCATAATAGACGTATTCTCTAGATATCTGTGGCTAGTTCCTCTGAAAAATAAATCACCTGAAACAGTTGCTAAAGCCACCAAAACGCTAATGTTAAAAGAAAACAGGGTTCCTGGCTATTTTTGTACGGATATGGGGAAGGAATTTATAGGCCGTGCTTTTCAGAACATGTTGACAGAGTTTAATATCAGCTATTACACAACCAATTCTATACATAAGGCTTCTTTAGCTGAAAGAGTTCAGCGCACCATAAAGGAACGCATGCACCGTTATTTTACACATAAAAACATACAGATTTCTAGACATTCTGGAATCATTGGCATCATCCTACAACCGCTCACACCATCGCACGATTGGGACAACACCTAACGAAGTTTTAGAAAGAGGTACGCTCCCGAGAAGAGATGGATCACCCACCACCACCACCACACTCTGCGCGCTTCAAAATCAATGATTATGTAAGGCTGTCGCGTTCGGGGAATAAATTCGCAAAGGGTTTTGAGCAAGGATGGACACGCGAGATTTTTAAAGTTAGGGCTGTGAGACCTAAAGGTGAGATAATGATGTATTACATTGAAGATTTGAATGGGGAAGAAATCTCAGGAGGCTTTTACCGCGAGGAATTGCAGAAAGTTGCGTTTAATTTAGAAAAAATGTGTTTAAAATTGAGAAAATTTTAGGAAGCAAAGGTTCAGGAAGGAGAAAAATGTACCTGGTGAAATGGCTAGGGTACCCAGAAAGCTTCAACACCTATATAAAAGCTGATGCAATAATGAAGCTTAAATAGTATGCAACATGGCTCCTAACCATTTCTACGTCACACTCCCGTCCTCCTCGTCCCTGTCTGTACACCCTAACAACACACTAGCCAACTTTGTAACAGAACTCCATGGGCACATTGAATTGGGTCGTGATTCGTATGAGGTGGGGATATGCGAAATTCAGCTGGACACCGTCTTTTAAATATTGAACATAAAGAAACCGTTTTTACGATTCTTAGAGACATTGACGAGTGTGAAAAAGCTGGGGTAGCTATGGATGAAACTATGCGCATCGCTCGGACTAAGATTGCACGGTATTACAGTACAGAAGTAAGACTAGGCCGGGTCAATATGGTTCGGCCGAGGATGTTGTGAGAGGCTTAAACGTAAGTTTAAGAAACTCAAACCTTACGAATGATTTAGTATACGAAATCGTAAACAACCCTGCACATACACTAATCCTAAAATCAAAGACTAACAGACGTATTAAAGAACATAGAAAGTTCAAAATTCTAACCAATGGCCGATATAGCGCAGCCTTCCAAAGAGACACATTTCACGAGACACAGCATAACTTGTCCAGATTAATGTATCAATTGAAGATGGAGAAATTGGCTGAAAGGTCCCCAGACATGTGCTATATTTACAGTAATATAGTGGAGCACCAGTTTGTTGGGGATACCCAGGCACGCCTGCTGCGCATTGCTCACATCCCCAACCATAGAGGAAGGAGTTTGAGTATTACATATGACAGACCCCATTATGTGAATGTCGCAACTAATTTAATAACCAATATCTCAATATATATAAGAACGATTGAGGGCGAAAACTTCCCATTCGGTAACGGGAGCTTAACAGTGAAGCTACACTTTCGACGCACTGAGTTATAATGGATAGAAAGCCTTTCACCGTCTATCGAGGGATGCGATACCAGCGCGGTAGTGGACTTGGATCCATTTTTCATCCATACTACGTACGGCTGTTCCTTTGCTGAAGAGGGGTGCCAGATACCTTGGAAGGAAAGCGCTACAATCAGGCTTAACACTGCAGAAGACATATTGGCCGGGGCTAAACCTAAAGAAGCTCTAAAAAAACATTTAAAGCGTACACGGAACGAAATCATCAAAGATGCAAAGAGAAAAATGCGTGGTGGCGGGAAGAAGAAGAAGGGCTCCCCGGAAGAAGAAGGGGTCACGTGGTATTAAACGTAAAAGGCTATCAAAAAAGAAGTGCTGTAAGCGAATGAAACCTATGGTTGACCATTTTTTGACTGATATAAGCTAAGGACATTGATCTCATGAATCATAGTTTGTTTACCACTTGTCGAGAGAGGAGTCACTATTTCGCCATGGCACGCTTCATCCACCCATGTAGTTCACAATGCTGTAAATCGGAGCTGTCCTTTTTGAGCTGCCTCCAACCCAAGTTTCTATTGAGCACAGTGACTTTATTACAATTAACCCTTTAAACACAATTAGTTCCCCGAGTGCACCTATAGAATTCGTGATACCCAGCTCAGGTCCTTACTTTTTTGATCCAAGCTGTGTGCACATGTACGCTAAGCTACGTATAGCCCATTCTGATGGAACGGTCTGCGATGACAAATATGCTGTATACCCTGAAACAAACTTTCTGCACTCCATATTCAACCAGTGTGACGTATATTTAAATCAGACCAACATATCGGCAGGCACGGGGTACTATCATCTACGAGCCTATTGGAAAATGTCCTCAACTTTTCCAAAGAAGCGAAGGCTACCTTTTTAAGTGCCGAGGGATATTATCAAACTAAAGATGAAAGTAGTATAAAGGACAAATTTAAAAATTCTAAAAAGAAAATATACGAGTGTTTTGGACGGTTGCACACAGATTTCACTTTCCAGGAGAAGTTGCTTGTGAACGGGGTGGATATGAAAATAAAGCTCACCCGCACGAGTCCTGAGATCTGCTTAAATCTGGATGCTGAATCAAGAAGAGGGTGCAAAGCCCGTTGTGGTTCACATTATGGACACATACCTCCGCGTACGGCGAGTGAAATTAAGTTCACCAAAA